>VCAZ01000037.1:2553600-2693600 GCA_005784505.1 Bagarius yarrelli | reverse complement strand
AGCTCAGAGTTTCCAAAGAGTTTAACAAGTTACACACCATCAAAGAACAACCCACACTACACACACTACATCAGATCAATTCACACACCGAATCGAACAAATCAGACTCAAGATCAAACACATGATCAAATCAGCTGCATTTACACGACACACAACATATCGACACACACATATCGAATTGACACACACACATAACATATCGACACGCACACAACATATCAACACACAACCTATCGACACTCGCACATTATATCGACACACAACACACTGACACTCACACAACATATCAACTCACACATCATATCGACACACACATCATATTGACACTCGCACAACATATCGACACACATAACACATTAACACTCGCACAACATATCGACACAGATATCGACACTCACAACATATCGACACACAACACATTGACACTCACAACATATCGACACACATCACATTGGCACTCACACAACATATCGACACACAACACATTGGCACTCACACAACATATCGACACACACACACAACCTTCATACAGTTAAAAAGTAACACAACCAGGAAAAAGCTGATCAGAAACATCCACACCATCAATTACACACATTCCGATTCCGGAATTAAAATCTAATCTAAAATGATTTCCTGTTAAATATAATTAATATAGATAAATAAAAGACTAAATAATAATTACTACTAAAAATATTTTCTGAATAAAAAAAAAAAATCCCTGAATCCTCAGTATAAATCTATAAAACTGTAAATCTGTCGCGGGAAATAAATTGTGATTATATTAATAGTTATAATAAAGAGATTAGATATAAGATCAGACACTGTTTCAGAGTTTATGTTCAGTGTTTAAATCTGTGTGTGTTGATAATAAATATATCTGATTTCTGTCTCGGTCACAGATTAATAAACAAATCAAAAAAATAATAAAAAAAAAAAAAAAAAAGACTTAAAAACTTAAGACTAAAATGTAAAAATAAAAAAAATAGAAAAATTGTCGAGATTAAAAAAAAAGTTTGTTTGTTTGTTTTTGACAACAGGTTCTAGAAGGAGAGAACATCAGATCCCAGAGGAAGCGATACCGAGTGTGTGATGGACGATCAGCCGAGACGTCTCAGTGAGTGAAACACACACTTCAAAAAGAAATCAATTTTAATAAAATAGAAAGAAAAAAAGAAATGCGTTGAGCTTCCGACAACACGTGAACACTTCAGCGCTTGGGCTGAAAGTTTGCCTCTGTGTGTGTGTGTGTGTGTGTGTGTGTGTACAGCTGTCTGACTAAATAACGCACACAATACTAACACGCGGCGCATTACAAAAACAAGCCACCGAAAAGCTCTCGATTCTAAATTTACCATCCAATATTGTGTCGGAAATAGGTCAGGCTTTTAAGAGCCGGTTATAATCTCATCACAGGGCTGTCAGAACTCCACACACACACACACACACACACACACACATACACACATAGGATAAAAAAACAAAACAATCAAAAAATGATAAATCCGCAAATTCAAGAGAGACACGAATAAAAAAAGAAAAAAAGTTCTTACGCAAAAATGAAAAGAATAAGAGACAAACCTCGAATCACCGCTGCTGATGAAGTTCAGAGAGAGAGACAGAGAGAGAGTGAGACAGATAGACAGAGAGAGACAGAGAGAGAGAGATAGACAGCACTCCGTCCTCCTGACCGCCCGACTCTGCTCTCACCGCCGCCGATGCTGCTTCTTTTTCAAACGCACTACTTGCGAATGTGACACGAGTGTGCGTGTGTGTAAGTGCGTGTAAGTAAGTGTGTGTGTGAGAGAGAGAGAGAGAGAGAGAGAGAGAGTGTGTGTGTGTGTGACAGTGCGCCGATAAGCACCTGCGCTCGGCTCCGGCTCCACGTCACACCTCCCTATTCATGAGGCTTCAATATGATGCACATTTGCACATCAACAGCAGCAAAACACACACACACACACACACACACACACACACACACACACACACCCCCACTCACCCACACCACTCCCACATCCGCAAAAAACATACAATCCAGCCCACAGAGGGGAGGGACAGAGACACAGTCCCCTCTCTCTCTCTCTCTCTCTCTCTCTCTCCCTCTCGGTCTCTCTCACTCTCTCTCTCTCTCTCTCTCTCTCTCTGTCTCTCTCTCTCTGTCTCTCTCTCTCTCTCTCTCTCTCTCTGTCTTTCAGTCCATCACTTTTATCCTCTTCTTCCATCCTCATCTCTCTTCATATCTTTATTTTCTCTTTCTCTCTTTCTACATCTATCACTCCACTACACTGTCCTTTTCTCTCTGTCTCTTTCTTTTTACATCTATCACTCCATCACAATCTCCTTTTCTCTCCTTTTCTGCCTCTCTCTTCCTACAGCTATCACTCCATCACACTTTCCTTTTCTGCCTCTGTCTTTCTTATTCTACATCACTCCATCACACTTTCCTTTTCTGCCTCTGTCTTTCTTATTCTACATCTATCACCCTATCACACTCTCCTTTTCTCCCTCTGCCTATTTTTCTACATCCATCACTTCATCACACTCCTTTTCTTCCTCTGTCTTTTTTTCTACATCTATTACTCCATCACTCTCCCTTTCTCCCTCTGTCTCTCTCTTGCTACAGATACAATGTGTGTGTTTGTTGTTTTCTCCTGTTTAGGGGTTAAATTAAGTTTTACCTCATTCACTACAATTAACTGTCCTATAGAGCGCAGTGTGTGTAGTATTGTGTGTGTATAGTATTGTGTGTGTGTATAGTATTCTGTGTATAGTATTGTGTGTGTATGTGTGTATAGTATTGTGTGTATGTATTGTGTGTGTGTGTGTATAGTATTATGTGTATAGTATTGTGTGTGTATAGTATTATGTGTATAGTATTGTGTGTGTATAGTATTGTTTGTGTGTATGGTATTTTGTGTGTGTGGTATTCTGTGTATAGTATTGTGTGTATAGTATTGTGTGTTTATATAGTATTGTGTATTTGTGTATGTATTTTATCATGCACACACACAAACACCCACACACAATACTATATACACACACACACACACACACAATACTAGACACACACAATACATACACACACAAACAATATTACACACTAACAAAAACACACACACACACAATACTATACACACACACACAATATAATACACACATACACAATAATACACACATACACACACACAATACTATACACGAACAAATACACACACACACACACACAATACTATACACACACACAAACACACACACACACACACACACACACACTGCACCCCCCAGCCCGTATCAGTCAGCATGTAAATGAGACGGAATGTCAGTCCTCAGCAGCAGATGGCCGGGGACGATAACAATGGCTCAACACACCACTTTCAGTGTCTGCCACTTTATTGCTAAGGAAACAACAAGCACGAGTGGACGACTAAACACACACACACACACACACACACACACACACACAGAAAGCAAGGATGTTCTTCTCTCTAACAACCCGGATATAAATCTTTATTTCATCTTTACACACACTTGTTTGTGTGTGTGTGTGTGTGTGTTGTGTAACATTCACTGCGGTGTCGCTTGCCGACTATGACAGAGCTGCCTTAGTAATTATTAGAGTAATTAGATGTAATTCCTCCCTGTGGGCCTTCACACACACACATTTCTACATCACACACATGACCATGTATGGAAGCGTGTGTGTACTACAGCATCATGCAAGCGGTGTGTGACAAAAGCCATAATCATGCTGACGTCACTGCAACTCTAAGGCCAGCTGACTTTTGTAAACACACGCACACACACACACACACGCTTACGTTCAACCTAAAGCAAACAGCACACGAGCATTTAACAAACAGAGGGCAGATTAGAATGACAAAGAGTGCCACACTTTAGGGAGGAGTCACCAGTGTGTGTGTGTGTGTGTGTGTGTGTGTGTGTGTGTGTGTGTGTTCATATCTGTTTCATGTCCGTCTATCCCCTCCTGCTCTCCTGAGGATAATATGTAATCACAGCAGCGTTAAGGAGTTTGGGCAACAGAAGGCCACGCCGTCACCGCCGCCGCCGCCGCCACTGCTTCAGGTTTGGCTGTTGATCTCGGCTGAGATTTTCATTTGAAAGTCTAATTTATGGGACAGCTTTCTTTCCCCATCGTCCTCACATTTATGAAGTCTATACGTGAGAGGCGACAGATTTGTTGGCGGCTGAACGCTCTGACAAAATATAAACTACTTATTTTTATCCTTCTCCTTTTTCTCTAAGAAGTTCTAACAAAAAAAAAAAAACCCTTCTCAAAAATCAGACGTCTGATCAGTCAATCCAAAAGTCCAACATTTCATTTTTCCTTTTCCAAAAGCGTTCATCACACGCAGGCCATTAAAACAGGAAGTGTTTCAGAGCGCTCGATTCGGGGTTTAAAAAAAAACCTGCAACAGTGCAGATGAAAGCAAAAGTGGGCGAGATGAAAACGACGTGTCAAACAAAGGGCCACATTTACAGAAGAATAAAACAAACAAAAAAAAAGGTTGTTTGATTGCGTTTGGGGAAAGTAACACGGTGGGTCACACGTAACGTCTAAAAGCTTTTCGCATCAGTTCGACAATTATGTAAGCCAAGTTAAACGTCCGTGTGCCACTTTGTTTATGCGTCTCTGGTGAACCTACACATACTGTATCATGTTCCACAGCGATAGAGAAAATCCACAGGATTCCTCTAATTCTACACTTACCTAAATTACAGCACACCCACTTACAGTAAACGTGTCTCCAAAAGCTCTGATGTCATAGCGTTCCCTTTTTTTGAGTTACTAGCACTAATAGACTTCCAGCATGACAATGTTCCTGTGCACAGAACCCCCCGATCTCCATAAAGACATGCTGTGTTCTCAACCCGTAACCCCTTTTGGGATAAACTGGATATTAGTGTCTGATCTATTGTAACTGAATGAACACCAATCCACACAGTCACATGACTCAATCTAGTGGAAGGAATTTCCAGATGTGTAAAGGTTATTATAGGAGAAAGAGTGAGAATAACATCTGGAAAAGGATGTAAAAAAAAAAAAAAAAGAACAGATGGATGTCATGGTCAGGTGTTCTTATACTTTCAATAGTATTATAAGCAAAGAATAAAACACCTCACACACACACACACACACACACAGTGTTATTATCAACATGAAAGATGTAAAGTATTTTTCTATACTACACATTGTAATAATGATTGGTTAAATAAGTAAAATGGCTCTTTCTTTCTTGTTCCTGTTTGCAAAAGTGCTACGGTATATAAACACGGTTATATAGTACAACAGTGTAGAAGCTGCTGCAAAATTCACTTTTTAATGCTTTTACGGTAAAAAGTACTCGTTCCTTCGTTGTTGTTGTTTTTTCAGCAACTTGTCACACACTCAATATGTGTTTGGGTGTTTTATTATAAATAAACCTTAGAGACTTTTTCTGCAAGGGGGCGGCCCGGCAGAAAAAGTTTGGGATCCACTTTTTTTTGGCGTATGCTATAGCATCCAGCATTGGGTGAAAAGACATCATCACATGACTGGTGTATACACAATTCTTCTCCCATTCGTTGTGATAGAACATCCTTGTGAACGAGGAGGTACTACAGAAACCATAGCAAAAGAAGCATCATTTTCCGACTAATTCCAGGCAGAATAAACATGGGACTTGCACACGTCCGGTTTTGCATTGCGCATTGCTGTTTATCCGCAGCGCGATGCTGCTTATGAAAATGACGGGACTTTTTTTTTTTTTTTCTTGTTTCAGGATAAAGTCATTTGCTTGAGGTCGGCTCGATTTAATAGCCAAACTGTGTATATCCGATACGTCTGAGTTCCAGACGTGCAGTGTGAGTTACTGAGGATGGCAAAACCCACCAGTTGCCCATATTTTTTCAGAGCCATTATATATTATTGTGTGTGAGCTGTAGGACAGAGTGGAGTGGTGTATATTTCTGTGTAAAATCGATTCAAAGGTTCCAGCTGTTAGCATTTAGCAGTTAGCATCAAGAAGTGTGTGAGGATGCCGATACTATAACACACAATGCTGGCAGAAGGTTAATTTTCTCCACCCAGAAGGTCCTCTGTGGTATTTCCAGCTCTAAAATCCACAGGAACGTCCTTGGCTAATGTGTCTAACATAAAAGAGTGCTAATCTTAGATGAAGCATCCATTAAAGACCTTTTTATTTGATGTAAGGTGTCCACCATGTGGACGTAGTGCGAAAGGTCCACCATAGACCAGTTCATGTGAAGCATCCACAAAAGTGTACACCATAGGTTAACCCCTTGTGTAAACCGTCCGCCACAAACAAGTTTTCTTTGAAAAGGCTAAACTATATACGCTGAATCCACCACAGACAAGTCTTTGTAAAGGGTCCAACATAGACAAGTCCTTCTGTGATTCGTGCATCATAATAGTGTCCTTGTGCGAAAGATTTATTATAGAAGAGTCATTTTGAAGCTTCCCCCAAAAAAAGAGTCCACGTGATCAGTCCACCAAAGATACGTCCTCATGTGATCTGTCCACCACAGACATGTCCCACTGTGATCTGTCCATGTAATCCGTCCACCAAAAATAAGACATTCACCAAAGACAAGTTCATGCGATCCGTCCACCAAAAATAAAGCATCCACCATAGAGGAGACCGTATGTGACATGTCCAATAAAAACAAAGGAAGGCGCACCCTTCGGTGAAACGCCTGTCCCAGACGAATCCTAGTCTTGCAGGAAGTGTCCACTAAAGATAAGTCATCATGCGAAGCGTCAATCACAGACAACACTTCAGCATAGGAGTATAAATCACAAACGAGTCCTCGGGCAAACAGGGGCCACTATAGAACACATTCCACATGACAACGTGGTGTTATTTAGGGATTGGGGAGGGAGTCTCCAGTGTCAGCTGTCCATTGCATTAGTCTGCAACTGATTCATTTCCCATAACAGTGTAACATTTTAACTCACCAGTGCCATAACACACCAATCTGACCACCAAAACACACTACAAATGTGTACCTTTAAAAACTAGCACAACAGTCGAAGGTTATAGAGCGAGACAAAGACATAAAGACTTTTATTATTGTTTGTAGAGTCCCCACAGACTCAGACGTCCGATTTGGGCTTTAAAGTAGAGCGTCACGAACGCCTCAGTTTGTGAGCTCTATTCAGTGGCACCCTCGAGAGTACAAATAAGCCACTTATTAACGTGGATGACAATGTTTTGATTGCATACAAATGCACCACACCGAATCAGCATGCAAATGCCCTTTCATCAAAACAAAGACATTGATTATGAGGTAAGTTTCTTCAGCACAAGTAGGCCGCTCGGAGTGATTAATGGTCCTCCGCCATTGATTTCTTTTTGTTTAGATCTTTGCTAACTTTTCAGGAGATACAATTATAATTTGTTCGTCAACAATAACTCCAATCTGGGGCACTCGAACAATAATAATACTAAAAAAAAAAATAAAAAAAAAAGCTTAATAAGGTCTTCTCTGTGATTTGTCCTTCGAGCAGTGAAGTGAATTTATTACAGGAAAAGGAAAGAGTGCCGGGGGAAAAGGTCAATCATCAAGCAGTTTTGATTAGTTTGATTTGATCGCACAAATGATGGTTTCTATGTAAAAAGGACGATGAGGTGCATAAGGAGATGTTTTTATTAATTATTCAGCATTTTGATGGATGTTTTGAGGGAAATTACGACTTTAAGGAATTTTTGTTTGTTTGTTTGTTTGTTTCTGACTCTCCAAGTTTCACTTCTAAAAATTTGCGGGTTCACTTTTGTGTTTTGTCTTGATTTGTTTTGGTTTTATTTGTGTTTGGCAGAGGGGTGTTGCCTTTGTTTAATTTTGTCTTTTGAAATCGGGGGATTGTTTTGTCTGGATTTTGTTTGTGTCTTGACAAGTTGGAAGGGGGGTAATTTTCCTTTGTTTTAATTGTCTCTTTCTTTTTATTTGTGGAGAATCTTCTTACTTTGTATTTGACTCGACAAGTTGAATAGGGGAGGGGTTTTGTTCCGCACATGTTTTATTTTTTTATTTTGTTATTTGGAGGTCTGAACTCCAAGTTACAGGTGAGGTGTTTATCTATAAAGCGCCAAGACGAATGGTTTAAACACACAGACTGACATCACCGAGTTCCATCATTAAAACTGAGCGTGAGGTGCAGTGAACACTTCAAATGGTCTTGTTCCATTTTACATGCGATCATTAGATTGCTTTGCAAGCTGTGTTTGGTGTGTCTTGTAACGGTTCTGTTCATGGACCACAGGAACACAGTCTAATTAATGGTTATACAGGGTGGCCCCTAAGTTTCCATACATAAGACAAATTTAAAATAAACGTTTTTTATAAAAAACATATTTATTAATATATTATTCTCTACTATTGTTTTAAATACACATCTGGATGCGGTTCCTCCACTGCTGAAGAACACGTATAAGCACAGCTGGAGTTCTGTGTTGGTGATACCTTTATATGCCCCCAATATGACCTTTAAATGCCCCCAAAGATAAAAAAATCTAGTGGGGTGAAATCTGGGGGATCTGGGAAAATGGTTCTCATAAACAAACGTTTGTATGGAAACTTATGGGACATCCTGTAATTTTGGGTCACCGCAACATTCAAAATGCACCATTCGCGCATTTTTACCTGCTATCGGGTCAGCGACCATATCCATCGATCAAATATCAGACTTGTTCTGCACATTACAGATCCGATGTCCAACCCCGCGACCCTTTTATTGTGTAGATTTTCTCTCTCTCTCTCTCTCTCTCTCTTTCTCTCCGTCATAACATAACAAACGGCATCGGACTTATTCGACTTTTTCGGGCACTACAATGTTTTATTACCATTTGCAAGTCAAATATCCTTGTTCCATCAAAGTAAACCATCAAAAAGCATTTGCATCATTTTTTCTGATTTAACACTTTGGGGAAAAGTGGCCCATCCTCCATCCCGACTCCTTCTGACTTCTCGCTTCATCTCGCACAGATAGCGATAATACGATTTCAATGTTTTTCTTTTTTTTCTTTTTTTTTTTATTCATGTTGAGAAACAACCTGGATTATGAGCAGATCACTACATAAACAGCTTTCTAAAAAGAAGCCAGCTATTTAAAAAATAAATAAAAGAGAAAGAAGGAAGAGGCTGAGCGAATGCAAAGAAGGATTTAAATTTTTAATTTGAATTTATTCCAGCAAGTGAAAGGTTCTTTTCAGAGAGGATTTTAGCAAAGATGACGCTATTTACAAAGTGATAAACAAGCAGGAGACATTTTTTTCCCCTCGACTAAACAGGAGGATTGGAAGTCGCACAGTCGCATCTCGAGAGCAACTTAGCATCGAACTGGCGTTAAAACGCGCAGCGTTAAAATTAGGCCTTGCAGACAAAGTGACTAGTTTGGTGCTTAATGGAGAGTGAACAGATTACACACATCGAAGGTTATAAAAATCAATTACAGAACAGAAAGATGTGCTTCCCACTCTCTTTAAACTGTGTGTGTGTGTGTGTGTGTGTGTGTGTGTTTAAACCAGCTTTATCCTTGCTCTTCTCTAGGGTTGCAACTGTTGACAGCAAGTACGTGGGCACAGCAAGAAACTATTCAGTATTCCCAAATCAAGGCACTAATCCTGCAACTAGTGATACAAAGACCACCTCACACACACACACACACACACACACACACACCTTTCTTCTTAAACAAAAACTCCTTTAGTGCAACAAAGTTGACACAAAACAGAGAGTTACATCATGCTGCTGCACGGTTAATCCGATGGAAGCCGGTCCTCATCCCCCTCGCAAAACGGCGCCAAGTTTAACAAGAGTCTCGGAGCGCGATCACAGAACCCGCTGCAGATACGATTTCACGCTGACGCATGGCTCAGTCGCAGGCCCCCGAATTCACCTAAAGAGCTCTCGGCGAACTGAACTTTTAACCATCGATCCTGACACGATACGTCAACCGTGTCAATCCCAGACAGCATCTGAGCAAACTGATTACAATCCACCAGCCGATAACGCAAACCGAATGCAGCGCCACGGATAAATGTGTAGGAGGCCCACAAGACCGTCAGAGCCGTCGATGGCGTCCCTGTGTAACAGGATAATCTGGAGACTAAACCAATACTGACGATGCAGCAATTACACAAAGTATAAATAAATAATTCGTCTGATATTATAACAGGCTGAGCTACGAGACAAAGTGATTAGGAAAAACAAATAATAATAATAATTAAAAAAAAGAGTGCGACAACAATGACAGAAGTAATGAAAGAAAGGAATCTGTCTGTGGGGTCATGCAGTTTACAGTAAATAATCAACACGGATGTAACGGAATGTCTAAAGCAATGCAAGAAATATTATCATTTTTAGATTTTTTTAATTTTAACTAATGATTTGATGCCGTTTTGTTGATAATTTTGTTTACATATGATTTTTAAATGGCCAATATCAGAGCCGGCTCTAGGCATAGGGGGGGGGGGGGGGGTGTCGCCCGCCCGAACGTCTGGGGGGGCCCAACAATTTGGGGGGGGGGGGGGGGGTATGATGATGATTTGTGATTTGATAAAAGCGGTCTGAGGCGGTCTGTGTGTGGAGAAGTTTGAAGGAGGGTTGTAGAAAGCTCCGACCAATCACAACGCAAAGCCAATTAGTTTCCTATTTTTGATTGGCTGTAAGCAACAGCGCGGTCTACACTTGCAAGGCGGTCTATCTGTCTGTCTGTCTGTCTTTGTTTATCTATCTGTCTGTCTGTCTAGCTACATATTAACTAGTTAAATATTTACTTAATATTTAATATAAGGTATTTAATACTTAATACTTGAATATTACGTTTTTATTTGGTCCCAACTTTAAACCGATTATAGTATTTTCTGGATTTCTGTATCCATTTCAGTCATTAGTTATTCCGAATGTTAAAAATATTCATTTGTTTAACATTAAAAAAACATATTTGTGTTTATATTGACTCAATATAACGTCATCTTCTTAACCAAACCCAAGCAGGAATATTAGCACAACAATATTACTATTCCTTTTCCTCAACCCCACCCCCCAAAACTGCCCACCTGGGATCTCTGTCTGCCCACCTGTCTATGGTTGGCAAGAACCGGGCCTGGCCACTATTATCAATTTCCAACACTAGAATCGTACGTTTGCATCTGAAAACGAATAAAATGTTTAGAAAAGACATGTAAATGAAGTTTATAGGAAACGAATAGTAAATAAATAAATAAATAAACGCCACCGATTTATCACAAATAATCACATAGCTTTGAAATGGATGCCGAAGATGACGGCGGTATTGTGGGTCGACTCTCTCGAAAAAGCGTGAACTGGTTTCGGGTGGCTTTCCATTTTTTTCCCCCTGTAATTTCTTGTTAAATGTTTATTCTTAAGGCCAAAATTTGTAAAGGAGGGCATTAGCATGCTGAGGTTCCACTGTAACTGTAAACCGATCAAAAAAGTATTTGGGTTTGATGCAAGGCAGAAGCAGGTTTGTTCTTCACACACACACACACACACACACACACACTGTAGCATTGTCTTGTGGAAATGCTTTCATAAAGGGTGAACCTGAAACAATGCCTTTGTTGCTCTTTATGCAGAGCTCATAACCAGCCGTGGAAGCAGGTCCTCTCCGTTAGAGGGACGACCAATCGGGTGACACACAGCGCTCAGGAAACCTGGCCAAGACAATAACTCAGTGTGGGAGGTGCGTCAGCCACTAAAGTACACGGACGCTGAAATACAGAGGAAATTTTATCGAATGCAAACAGAAAAATGAGTTTTATACAAAAAAAGGGACAAAAAAATGTAATAAATAGCAGTGAATTTAATTCACCTTTCTCAGGGGCCCAACAGTGGTAACTCGGTGGTGTTGGAAATCGAACCCTGATCCTCCAATTAGCAACCACTGAGTCACCACGCGGAATATGATTTTGAGTCAATAATACTCAACAGGTGCCACAGGTGTGTTAAACCGACGTTCTCCCTTTGAATCTCTTGTAAAGTCGGCGCGTCGCCGCTTTCCTTCCGCCATGTTGGAATATGACGAGTCGTCTCTCCCACGACATCACGTGATACTACATTGTCCATCGTATCGTAAACGTCAGAATCCGGACAGAAGTAATAAATAATCTGGGAAGTTTACACACACTGATATACACATACTAAACATTACTAAACATACTAGATCAGCACAGCCAGAGACTTTATTAGCGTTAATATTAGTACTGGGATGTAAACTGTGATAGTCATTGTAGTTTACTTAAAAGAGGACGATTCCTTGGTATGCGAAAAACAGTGAAAAGTTTTCAGATGATCTATTTCTCCTGTCCGGATTCCAGAAAAAAAGCCCACATACCATGAACACTTTACTATTCCACGATCCGGAAGGAGACGACGACTCGTCATATTTCAAAATGGCGGCAAGAAAGCAACGTGTTTAATTGCACTCGTTTATCATCATTATCCGACTTTGTCACATGACAATATCAACATGGCGGGTCTAGTTCGTCTGAATTTCATAGAAACTCCTCGCAATCACACTATATAGAACCGGAAGTATGTGCTAATTCAAATGTAGCACAAAATTAGAAAAAATATGAGATTTTGGGATTAGTTTTTTTTTTTATTGTTAGCGTTAAAGTTCTAACTTTCCGGTTCCATTTACAGACGTTCTTATCCAGAGCGACTTACATTAATCTGTTATACAACTCAGCAACTGAGGGTTAAGGGCATTGCTCAACAGCCCACAGTGGTGGCTTGGTGGTGCTGGGAATCAAACCCCAGTCTTTCTGGTATCAGTCCAACACCTTAACCACAGCACCACCACTTCCCCACAGTTCCGACAGAATTCTTTTAAACGTCAAAACTGCATTATTGAGCCGAAATTAGCCGAAAGTCAACAATTCTGACAAATAAAGAGACGGTTTTCGCTTTAAAAACCTGATTTTTAATCTATTTTTAAAGAAGAAAAAACATCTGCATTGGTGTCATTTGGTGGATTTGCCAATGTGGATGTTAAACGCTCTGTAATTGTCCACGGCACGGGGGTGAGACAAATAAAAGTTACATACCAGGCAAATTAGCATGTGAATAAGGCTTACAGGAGCATGCTCAGTAAAGCACTCCACCTGGCTCCAACACACACACACACACACACACACGCTTTGACTAAAAAGGTATCCTAGGGGACTTCGCTGACCATTCACTCTGTTCCTTCTCTTCCTAAGCACCTGTGACTGTGTGTGTGTGTGTGTGTGTGTGTGATTTCTCTCTCTCTCTCTCTCTCTCTCTGTTGTTTTTTGTTGGCAGGGTTCTATCATTAGGGAAACACTTCCTTTCAAAAGGAATTCTCACCACTAAACAATGCAGTTTGTGTGTTTTCCGAAGGGATGGTGCGGAAAAATAAATAGAACAGAAATAAGACAGCGTAGCGGTTAATAACAGTGAAGGCTGAGGTGAGTCTTGCCTTTTTCCTCAGACTTGCAGGTGTCGCTGGAAAGCCTGGCCTGGTGGACACTTTCCGGCGGCTCATCCGGCTTCTCCACGGTCCTGGACCTCAGAGAGCTGCTTAGCAGTTTTCCAAAGGACTTTGCCACAATCGCTTTTATTGTGCTCTGTTAACAAAAAAAAAACACACACACACACACACACACACATTTGCTTGCTTGACTCTTCCAGGTTTATCCCTCTTGTGAGCCATCGAGCCCCTTTCGCTAAACCCACGCTCTTCTCGCCAGAGTCATGAGCACACACACACACACACACACCGCTTTTCCCTTTTTCAGTAAATTTTCTCTCCCACGTTTTTTACTGAGCGTTTCATTCTAAGAGTCTGTAAAGAACGCAGTCTGGTGTCACCACTCTCGACAACCGCGATGAACAGAAAAGCATGAGGGGGAGGGGCTTCAGAGCAGGAGATGACATCACAATTCCGCTTCCTTTAACGACACCGAAACCGGACAGATCGAACAGGTAATGTTGATAAAAAATGAAAAGGTTAACTTAGAAAGTTATATTTTGGAATAATTGTGACATTTGAAAGATGCTAGCTGGTTATTGTAAAATCTATTGTGTGAAATTGTGCCAGAAATACACGTTTTTGGGTTTTTTTTATTAAAATGAGCCTGAATATTAATTTGCGTAGCTACAGATGTGCGACAAACAAAATGATAAAATGGCCGCACATGTTTTTAATGCGAACCGAGACAATAACTCCAAGTCGTTCACAAAACTACCGCCAGCTGATGCAAAAATGGACTTGGATAACTGATTTGTGTATTTTGTGTATGTCCAACCTGTGCAGCTACACAGCTGTCGGTGTAACCTGCGCGCTACGATAGCGGGGGCAGATAAAATCACGCCGTCGTCTCTCCGTGCGCATAAAACCTGTTGTGACATTTTTCATTGAGAACGGAGATCAAAATAACAAAACAAAACACAACAATGTTACATTACAACAATGTTACATCGATAACACTATTAGAACACTTTCAGTGAGGGTTAGTTACAAAGTTTTTAGGAATTTTGTCCCCACCAAAAAAAAAAAATTACACAATTAAGACAAATTTTGGCCTGGAGAGGATTTTCGAGTGGATTGTTTTTGTTCAAATCTATTACTCGCGTCTCAGAAACTGTGAAATCACATATAGGCGTCGCGAGAGAGGGAAAGTGTGTGAGAGCCCGTGTGTGTGTGTATGTGTGTGTGTGTGTGTGTGAGAGAGAGAGGTGTGTTTTAAGAAGTGTCCACAATATTAGTTTTTCTAAAGGTAAATTAATTCTTTCACTGTATCTAATAGAGACACTACTAGAGGGCTGCCCTGCCCTGTCCTGCCCTGCCCTGCCCTGTCCTGCCTGTCCTGCCCTGTCCTGCCCTGTCCTGTCCTTGGTTGCAAGTTTTCTAGGACATAGCAAACAGTTGTAGCACGAGTTGCTTCTGTCGTTCTTTCCTCGCCAACTCATTTGTTGTTTTTTGTCGATGAATTTAAGATACGGGTTTGTTTTCCCGTCAACTCGCTCAGCAGCTGCGCCTAAATTTCCGGTGCGTTTGGAATTGTGGGAAATTCACATGAACAAAATGGCTCAAAGCAGCCGGGACACGGGTTTTATTCACACAACAGACTAAAACTACCAAGTAGAACAGCAGCAATATCTCACACACACACACACACACACAAAGAAAACCCAGCACACTATTAAACTGTGCTAGAAACTTTATCCCACACAAATGATGAAAAAAGAACTCATTTAGGTAAAAAAAAAACAGGATTTTTAATGTTATTATGGTTCTAATGTTTTAGAAGAGAATGTATTAAAAATGTTGAACAGTTTCCTAAAAGTGTAGTAGCGTGTAGCACGTAACCAGTTAGCACGAACTCACAGTCGACGTTTATGTTGCTTAAATTAATTTAGTGCAAATAACAAGCGCGCTTACGTTAATATAAAACTAAAATTGCTTTTGTAAATGTGAATCATTTTAACTGCAACCCTCAAAAATCTAGTAAACAAAGCTAACTGCTGCTACCTGATAACATGTCGTAGTCGGTACGTGGTTTAAGCGTCTCGTTAGCGATGCGGCCATGGCGGTATGTGTAAGACGGCATTCGTTTTTGTAGTTATTTTTGGAAAAAAACTAGTAAAATTTGCTCATTATTTTGTGTGATTTTAGTAGTAGTTTTTTTGTATTTTTGTGAATTAGTTTTGTAATTTTTGTAGTATTTTTGTGAATTAGTAGTTTGTGTAATTTTTGTGAATTAGTAGTTTGTGTAATTTTTGTGAATTAGTAGTTTGCTTTGAAACTATATTTATAAAATGTAATAATTTAGCTAACTTAGCTAGATACATTTGCTCGTAGTTACGTTCTTTGAATTGTTTTGGGAAAGATTCTGTTGGAAAGCATAATTTTTTTTAAATTAATTTATTTTTCTTATCTTATATAAACCAAACCAACATCAACGTGACGGACTACAACATTTTAGAAAAACAACAGAAGATTATGCTAAAAACGTATTTTTACCACAGACTTTGTCATTACATTTACAGCATTTGGCAGACGTCCTTATCCACATTTATCTCATTTATACAATTGAGCAATTCAGGGTTAAGGGCCCTGCTCAGGGGCCCAACAGTGGTGGATTGGTGGAGCTGGAAATCGAATGAGCCACCACTTCCCTATTGAATTAGCTATTTTTGAAGTTATTTTGTACAGTTTTTAGCTAGTTTTATATTTAGCTCGCTGGTTTTTGTATGTTAGCAGGTTAAATTATTTAGCTGGTTTAATTATTTTTTGGTTTCAAAATTATTTTTTGTTATTTGCT
The DNA here is from genome assembly GCA_005784505.1 of Bagarius yarrelli. NCBI lineage: Eukaryota > Metazoa > Chordata > Actinopteri > Siluriformes > Sisoridae > Bagarius > Bagarius yarrelli. Next base: position 2,677,266 of record VCAZ01000037.1, on the reverse strand, counting down.
AAATATTTACTTTAAATAAAAAAGTAGCGTGAAATAAACTAAAATAACAAAAATGCAACCGGATTATTATCACTCACAATAAAATACAGATACACACAGTCTGCAAATATATTCGGAGGGAAGAAAAATCCCAGCGAGACTCTGTTAATCGTTTTATTAGCCGCACACACGTAACGCTAAAAAAAAGTAAACATTCAGTAGAAAGAAAGTGCATTTCAATATTTTATTCTATCTGAGCTGAAACAAAAATAACACATTAGATGCCCTAATTAAGTGCCGCGCAGTCCACAAATACTATTACAAGGCCGATCAGGATTAGCTGTGCTACACACCTAGTTATCTTTTTCCCAGTGCCAAGACTGCCAGCAAGTCAGCAAGTAAAACCCAAAGCTGGCAAATCCAGTTGTCTTCTAAATACAGAAAGTACTTAAATCCGGGATCGAACACAAGAAAAAGAAGGATAAAGAAAGATGCTCTGCATATCGCCAAAAAAAAAAAAAAAAAAAACCCAAAAAAAAAACTCATGCACTTTGCAAAATCACTGGCTAGGTTTAGCAAATATGCTAAGCAGAGATCAAAACAATCCTTTGATCCGCAGCCGAGTTTCCAAAGCTGTGGCTCGGCTCCTGGTGTAAATAACTTGTGTAGAAATTACTATTATTCCATATTATGGAAAAAGGAGCCAATAAAGATTTGATTAAAATGAAAATTATTCGTAAAAACATGCATTTCTTATTTAAAAAAAAAACCCCCATAAACGTAGAAAAATGTTACGGTAGTTACGTAAAAATAAGTTAAGTAAAAATAACAGTAATCAGTTGATCAGATGAACCGCGTGTTTAATAAAAGTCTTAAAAATTCACCATCAACACTACAGTTGTGTAAATTCGCTCATCAGTTACGGTTCATAAATAATTCGGAATCTATTGATGTTTTGTAGACCAAATTACTGAATTCACCTCCTGGACATGTTTCAGTAATTAGCTCAGAAACGTAACAGATATGCTAAGTTTTAGAAATTAGCTTGTTACATTTGTTAGCTACTTTTCTAGCTAGTAAGATTTGAAAAATTACTCCGTAATATTTATTTGCTGGATATTCGAGGTTTTTGTTGACTAGCTTGTTAAATCGTGGATAATACTTTATTCGGTTAAATTTACTAGAGACACCAGTTTAAGAACTTAAATTTGCTAGCTGGTTAAATGTTTTAGCTGGTTTCATTTTCTTAATATTTCCATTTTGTAAATTAGTTTCTTAAATTTGCTGTTAAAAATCACAGTTTAAGAGATTTTTACATTTTTGCAAGCTAGTTTTTAAACTTCCCTGTTTTATTTTTTTTTTTAAAAATAATAAAAACTAGTTTAGAAATAAATTTTAGCTTGATATATTTTCGAATAAATAAACTTACTAAATAACCAAATAAATAATCAATGGTTTAGTTATGTAGGATCATATATGACTACGACACCCTCATATACGAGTTGGACAGTTTCTCTGGATAATAACGTACCGTTTGTATCTCGATGCTAAGTGTTACTTTACAAAGGTAAGAAAGGAATCAAAAGGGAAGGAAGTCCGAGTTCGTACCTGTTTCAGGTCCAGTGGGGGGAGAAACATGGTGTTACAGACGAGACGTGTGGAATCCTAATGCGAGGGAAAACAGCGCATCTCGCTGAGTAACTTTACTGCATGTTTTGATGAGAAAACACAAAGAAAAGCACTGTTTATTCAAGAGCCAGCGGGGAACACAGTGTGCCGTGTGTGTGTGTGTGTGTGTGTGTGTGTGTGTAGCAGAACCTTCAGCACCATGACCCCGGCGCCGGATGGCACGAAGATGCCGTTGCCCACAGAACAACTTTTGTACCTTTTGTAAGAAAACTTCCTACTTGTGAGTTCAGTGTGTGTGTGTGTGTGTGTGTGTATGTTTGGAAGGACGGACTGCAGCCGGTCATTTTTAAAGCCTGTTTTTACCTTCTGCCTAATCAGGACGCTTCTACATCTGTTTTAACACTAAAAAACGAGTCAGACAGGAATAATGGCTCCCCGATGCACCACCACATCCCTGCAGGAACTAGCATCGATGCAGCACATGATTACTGATGTGACTTAAAATCTAATCTAATCTAATCTAATCTAATCTAATCTAAACTCGTATAGCATACCGTATATAACGTCGATTGCATTCTATTACTTAAAATGGGTTTTAAGGACTGTACAGGGACAGGGAGAGTCACTTCACCGCGTGGCACAGTATTAGCATGCTCCGAGAGGCAGTGTAAACTGTGCATATGCGTCGCAGGGCTAAATTGTGAAGTGACACATTCTGGGTGCGATGACGAGAATGACTAACTAATTAGCAGGGAGTGCCAGTGTGCTAGAGAAGTATTAGCGCTGTCTAGCTGTCAATCAGCGCGGTCCCTGCCGATTAGCATCTTTACAAAGATCGCAGCTTTTCGACTTGTCGGCTGGCATGCTACGCCAACGCAAATAATGGCCCGAGCAGGACAGGGGTACAGGGATCGTCGGAGCGCTCGCCGTTTGAGGCCGGCGGTCGAACATAAGAAGCAGGAAGACACGAGTTATTGTCTAAAGTGGCGTGCCGAGTGGCTGTTAGCGGTGATGGAAAGTCACTAGAGCGCAGATCTCCTCCTCTCCAAATCAGAGCAGAAACAGTAAGAACTTCTAACAAGGAAGAGTGTGCCAGGTGGCGAACTGGCGGTACCAACACAACGCACAATCTGTCCGCTTCTCCTTCCAAACCACTGACAGCTGCCATCAACAGCCCCACACTCTCTCTCTCTCTCTCTCTCTCTCACACACACACACACACACATTTGGTGCATCAGTGATGCTGTACTGTGCCTGTACCAGAGAAGCAGTCAGGTAGTTATACACTGATTTCTGTCTTTAAAAAAACGAAACGAAAAAATTTAACCATCTTTCCGGTTGAACTCGGATGCAAGTTAAAAACAGGAAGTGACTTTAATCATCCAGAATGTAACGTTATGAATCACTAACGCCTTCGGAAATGTTTTAATTCCGGGAAAAAAAATATCAATCAACGAACAAATAAAGGAGCAGCGCAGCCTTCAACAGCTTAAAAATAAAAACTAAAATAAAGTATTCCTTATTTTTTAGACAGACAGACAGACAGATAGGGGCGGGAAAGTGGTAGCACAGGGGGTTAATCTGTTAGACCGCTAATTGGAAGATCAGGGTTTGATTCTCAGCACCACCAAGTTATCACTGAAGACCCTTAACCCCTAATTGCTCAGTTGTTTGTATATTAAAAAAAAGATAAGAATGCCTGCCAAATGCTGTAAAACGTAAATGTAGATAGATATAAATATAGAAACGAAAGAAATAAAAGAAAAAAGAAGGAAAAGAAAGACATAAAGGGAGAGAAGAAGAAAGAAGGAAAAGAAAGACATAAAGGGAGAGAAGAAGAAAGAAGGAAAAGAAAAAGAAAGCAAGCAAGAAGAAAAAAGAAAAGCAAAAAGAAGAATTTGGGAAAAAATGTAAAAATGTAAAGAAAGGAAAGAAAAAAAAAAAAAGAAAAGAAAGAAAAAAAGAAAAAAAAAAAAAAAAAAAAAAAAAAAAAAAAAAAAAAAAAAAAAAAAAAAGAAGAAAAAAAAGAAAAAAAAAGAAAAAAAGAAAGAAAGAAGAAAAAGGAAGGAAAGAAAGAATAATTGTGGAAATTTATCCTTATATTTTTCTTCCTCCACTTTCTCGTGCTTTCTATTTTGCAATCTGTTTATTATATAAAGATAAATTAAAGAAAATTTACTGTTTTTAAAAGTTATTTTTTTTAATCTACTATTTAATTCTATCACTTATTAAATAAATAAAATAAATAAATAAATACTGTTTCCTCTCTTTTCGTTTGTCATTCGTTAAAATCCTTTGGAAGACATTTAACACCAGGGGTTTTAAAACCGCAGACAGGCTTTGTAACAGAGTAATAACAATAACAATAATATAATAATAATCAATAGAGTAACACTAATAATAACAATAATAACATAATAATATAATAATAATAGATAACATAATAATAATAAGATAACAATAATAATAATAAGAGTAACAATAACCACCAGGGTTTTATTTTTAAAGAACCTTTTTTTTGTCTAGCTGAACGGTTGGACTGGTTTTCCTTGGAAAGCTGCTGCTGCTTCTGGGTTGATTTAAGAAAAGAAGGGAACCTGATGGGAAACTGTAAATCTGGCAGCTAAAAATAAAGTTGGCCCGCGTGCTGCGATGTCAGAGCTCTGCCCGAGTTTGATTTTGGGTGTAACATTTAGCATATTTGGGGCCTGCGCCTCCCTGTGCGCCTCCCTGTGCTGCAGAAACAGGGCCATTCTTGTGTTTGCGCTGTACAATGAGACGTGAGTGACTCTGGCAGCAGTCGCTGGATCGCTGCTCCTCAATCCACCAGTGTATGTTATCAGCAGGTAAACAAGCGTCCCAACAAAGCCATAATGGAAGTGTGCATGGAATAAAGAGGCTCATCTCCAAACGCTCTAGAGCTCATCAAAGCCCGGGCTCACTGCTGCTGCTGCTGCTGCTCACTAACACCAACACCCTCTATAACACCAACACCAACACCCTCTATAACACCAACACCAACATCCTCTATAACACCAACACCCTCTATAACACCAACACCCTCTATAATACCAACACCCTTATATACCACACCCTCTTATAACAACCAACACCCTCTATAATACCAACCACACCCTCTATAATACCACAACCCTCAACAACATCCTCTATAACACCACACCCACACCCTCATATACCAACACCCTCTATAACACCAACACCCTCTATAATACCAACACCCTCTATAACACCAACACCAACACCCTCTATAACACCAACACCCTCTAACACCAACACCCTCTATAACACCAACAACCCGCTATAAACACCACCACCCTCTATTAACACCAACACCTCACCAATCCTCTACAACACCAACATCCTCTACAAACACCAATCCTCTATAATACCACCTCTAAACCCAACACCCTCATAATACCACACCCTCGACCCACACCCTCTGTAACCACAACCCTACACCTCTATAAACCAAAACACAACACCCTCTATCATACCAACACCCTCTATACACCAAACACCACACACACCCTCTATAACACCACACCAACAATACCAACACCCTCTATAACACCAACACCCTCTATAACACCAACACCCTCTATAACACCAACACCAACACCCTCTATATACACACCACCCTCTATAATACCAACACCCCTAACCAACACCCTCTATTATATAACACCAACACACCCTCGTAATACCAAAACCACTCTAAATCACCACTCAAACACCCTCTAACACCTAACACCAACACACCTCTAATAAACACCACCACTAATACACCAAACACCTCTTAGAACTACCACACCCTTTATCAGAAAATACCAACACCCCTATAAACACACCTCTATAACACACCACAACCAAACACCCTCTATAACACCACACACTAACACCAACACCCTCTATATAACACCAAACTAAACCAAACCCTCTGTAAACCTCTGTAAACCAACACCCCTATAACACCAACACCCTCTATAACACCAACACACTCGGTAATACCAACACCCTCTATAAATAAACAACACCCTCTAAATAAACAACCAACACCTCTAATAAACCTACACCCTCTATAACACCAAACAACACAACACCCTCTATACACCAACCCCTCTATAATACCAAACACCCCTATAATACCATAACACCCTCTATAATACCAACACCTATAATACCAAAGCCCTCTGATATACACAACACCCTATAATAACACCAACACCCAACACACTCTATAACACCAACACCAACATCCTCTATAACACCAAACATAACACCAACACCCTCTATAACACCAACACCCTCTATAATACCAACACCCTCTATAACACCAACACCCTCTATAACAAAACTAAATAACAACTACAACGAATCAAAAAACACCAAAACCCTCTATAACACATCACACCAAACACTAACACCAACACCCTCTATAACACCAACACTAACACCAACACCCTCTATAACACCAACACCCTCTATAACACCAACACCATCTATAACACCAACACCATCTATAACACCAACACCCTCACCAACACCAACACCCTCACTAACACCAACACCCTTACTAACACCCTCAGTAACACCTTTACTAACACCAACACCCTCACTAACACCCTCTATAACACTAACACACTCTATAACACTAACATTGCTTGGTTGAAATCTCCGGCGATGATAGGCGGTCCGTCGGGGTGTTCATTCTGCAGTTGGCTAATAGCCCCTTAGAGTACAGAAAGCGCCACCTTAGCATTAGCGCTGGGTGGAATGTACATTCTGACAATAAAAACAGTAGTAAATCCGTGTGGTAAATAAAATGGCCTGCAGTCACAAACTCCACTAGCGATAGAGTTCCTGCACCATCCCGCGCATTTGAGATTAGCCCATGTTACCATGAAAAGAAAGACGCGGTAGGTTGGGAGTGCCTGTGTTAGCTGTAACAGGAGTGTGTAAGGCGTGTGTGTGTGTGTGTGTGTGTGTGTGTGTGTGTGTGTGTGTGGTTTACAGTAGCCTGACTACAAGCCCACAGTACACCAACTTGATACCAACACTGTCACTAACACAAAACATAAATATCATCAACCCTACACCATTAATAATAATCACCAAGAACCACATCACCTTACTAACTAATTCCAACACCAATACAAACACCGTCACTATTACCAAATCTAATACCCACACCAAGTCTAATACCAACACCAAGTCTAATACCAACACCAATACAAACACCATTACTAACACCAACTCTAATACCCACACCAAGTCTAATACCCACACCAACTCTAATACCCACACCAAGTCTAATACCAACACTAATACAAACCACCATTACTAACACCATTAATCCAAGATCCTAATACCCACACCAAGTCTAATACCCACACCAAGTCTAATACCAACACCAAGTCTAATACCAACACCAATACAAAACACCCAGACTAACACCATTACTACACCATTCCTGACCACTAAATACCGGCACAACTCCTCAACCCACAAGTCTAAACAACTAATAACAACATTACCAATGTACTAACACCACTCTAATACCCACACCAAGTCTAATACCCACACAACTAATACCCACCCCAAGTCTAATACCACAACTACTAAACACAAACAACACCAGTTAAACACACATTACTAACACCAACTCTAATACACCACACCATACTCTCCAATACCCCACACCAAGTCTACACCAACTCTATACCCACACCCCACCAAGTCTAATACCCCACCAAGTCTATACCCAACCATCCAAACGCCATTACTAACACCATTACTAACACCAACTCTAATAACCCACAAAAAACAAAAGTCTAATAACCACACAAGTCTAATACCAACACATGTCAATACTAAACAAATAACACCATTACTAACACCACTCTAATACCCACACCAAGTCTAATACCCACTAATCCACAAGTCTAATCCAACACTAATACAAACACCATTAACACCATTACTACCGACACCAAGTCCTAATACCCCACCACCAAGATTCAAGTCTAATACCAACCAAACCATAAAACCATTACTAACACCCACACTCTAATACCACACCAACCACCAGTCTAATACCCACATCAAGTCTAAATACCAACACCAATACAAACACCATTACTAACACCAACTCTAATACCCACACCAAGTCTAAATACCCACATCAGTCTAATAGCAACACCGATACAAACACCATTACTAACACCAAGTCTAATAACCACACACCAAGTCTAATACCAACACCAAGTTTAATACCAACACCAATACCAAACACCATTACTAACACCATTACTAACACCAACTCTAATACCCACACCAAGTCTAAATACCCACACCAAGTCTAATACCCATACCAAATCTAATACCCACATAATCTAAATACCAACACCAAGTCTAATACCAACACCAATACTACCAACTCTAATACCCCACCAAGTTAATACCCACACCAAGTCTAATACCCACACCAAGTCTAATACACACCAAGTCTATACCAACACCAATACAAAAACACCATTAATAACAACCAACTCTAATACCCACACAGTCTAATACCCACACCAAGTCTAATACAACCACACCAATACCAAACACCATACAACACAACCATTAATAACACCATATAACACCAACACCAACTCTAATACCCAAATACACCAAGTCTAATACCCCTAATACCAAATCTAATACCCACACCAAGTTCTAATACCCATACCAATCTAATACCCACACTAAGTCTAATACCAACACCAAGTCTAATACCAACACCAATACTAACACCAACTCTAATACCCACACCTGTCTAATGACCCACACCAATACAAAACACCGTCACTAACACCAAGTCTAATACCCACGGGGGCCAAGTCTAATACCCACACCAAGTCTAATACCAACACCAATACAAACACCATTACTAACACCATTACTAACACCAAGTCTAATACCCACACCAAGTCTAATACCCACACCAATTCTAATACCAACACCAAGTCTAATACCAACACCAATACAAACACCATCACTAAAACCAACTCTAATACCCACACCATCATTAACACTAACTCTAATACCAACACTAACACTATTATTAACACCAACTCCATCACCAACACCACCTCTAATACCCACACCCTTAATTAAGATTTTTTTTGCTTTTTGCTTTTTCGCCTGCATTTTAAACATCATCTCAATAATCAAATGAAAAAAATGTCTTTAAAAAAAAAAAAAAAAAAAAAAAAAAAAAAAATCACCTATTTTGGTTGTCGCCCAAATGCGAAGGCCCTCTCCTCCCTGTGAGATTTTGGCAACTGCAACAACTGTCATGGCGTGAATACAGATTCCATTTTCCTCCATGGAAGCAAATATCACGCCGTGTCCTACGGTCTGTCAGTTTGGCCGCCACCATGTGCCACACAAACACACACACACACACACACACACACACACTTTCATTCAGGGTTTTATTTATTTCTTTTTCTTGCGGTGCTGTTAGTCTTAATATAAAAGCATATTGATAAATCGTATTTCAGTTGTTGTTTAATCCGACATGTGACCATTCAGACGTATGTTTGATTATTTTATATTATATGCATAAGTAACATCTACTCGCTATACTGTCAGATCGAAAAATACAGTAACTCGACCTGGTGTTTTTGTCAGTATTTTATTTTAAGTTCTAACAATGGCGGAATCCACAGAACCGGGGCGTACTGTCAACATTAAAAAAGGTACAAGCAGACGAGACATCTGATCATCCTGCAAAAGGTGGGAAGGAGCTGACTTCCAGCATGAGGCAATTCTACCAAATTCTGATTCGACTGCAATAAAATGACAATAAAACAATCTTAGTTCTTATTCAGGCAAATCCCAAGAACACTGAAATCTTGAAAGGCCCCAGTTGCCATTTAAGGTGGGAGATGAGAATCTTGTAACAGTGGCACCTGTCAGAGGGGTGGAATAAATATAAAGGCAACGGAACAATCAGTTCTCGTAAATTCTGTGTTGGAATCTGGAAAAATGGGTCATCAAAGGGAGCTGAATGCTTAAAAAGGAAGGATTTGAGGAATGTGCGAGTGCGAGGTGTCCGTAAAATGTGCCAGACAAATATTTTGCAACACATAAAGACCAATCTTCACAGCTGGATTCGGACATCTTGGTGTCACGGCAGACCTTCAGTGGTCTGGCCAAAATTCAGTTGGATTAACGTTTGGTGTGATTACATGTCTTTGGAGTTACCTTTCCTCCACTTCCTGTTCTCTTGTCGCTCGCTAATCAGTCGTTACAGGAGGCGTGAAGATCCCGGGTCTGTGTTGAAAGTTGTTAGAAAGAACAGGTTAAACTAGCCTAGTGACTACAAACAGCTTTCCAATAAAAAAAAAACCCCAAAAGAGCTTCAGATCAAGAAGTAAATCGACTTAAATCATGCAAACGAGATTCATTGTGTCACGCAAATGGGGTGTGGGATTTCACCTGCTGAATAAACAAATTGGCACTGTCATTCTAAGCGCAGACTCCAACATCATCAGACAGACAGACAGGGATGGAGATGATACATCGCTTAGCTAAGAGACGAGCGTCAAATAAACCAGATTATGAGCCAGAGCAGCGCCATTGTCTGATCTCACTTCACAATCCGAGCGGTTAAACTGAACGTCTAAGATTTCCCGACGCGCTGATATGTACACAGCACATTGACGCTATTCAAATAAACACTATTTATTTATAGTCATCAAGATCCCTTAGGAATAATCGCAGGAATATAATCCGCTATTCAAGTAAACATTCAAGTCTAAAAACATCCCATTACTTTTCTTTTACATTCGGCAGACGTCTTTATCCAGAGCGAGGGGTTAGGGGCCCTGGTCAGGGGCCCAGCAGTTACAGCTTTGTGCTGCTGAGAATTAAACCCATGATCTTCCAATCAGCATTTTAACACCTTAACCACATCTGCACCAAAAAAAAAACCCCCCAAAAAAACTGATATTTTGATTGGACGCTTTTGCGAACAAATGTGATTGGACAGAAAGTATTTTCACCCTTAACTAAACAAGGTATGTCAACATGGTCATTACCCCGTTATGTTGTTTTTAGAATGATCTTTAAAAAAAACAACAGACCACCAATACCAATGATACGAGTTTTATGTTAGGAAGCGTCATCAGTTTCTATAAAAACGTTTAATTACATTTGTTAATTCAACTGGAACAATTCTAGAATAGAATTTATGCAAAATGTGATGTGACATGAAATATTGGAAAATGTTCACTAGCTGATCTCGAACTAGAGCGGAGGCATCGGTTTCAGTGCTGAGATTTAAAGTGGTAGCGATTAATGGACAAAAACTTCAAACAGTAAATCTAAAATAAGCTTTAGATCAGCTTTCAATCCGGAGTGTAATATCGATTTATGATACCATTTTATATTGACGTCGACCTAAATAACTTTCTGCTAATCGCAGCACTGAAAAAAATGTCCCATATCATAAAAGTAGGACATTAATATCACAGATTGTCTCACTGCTTGGACAAAAAAGAAATGTTGTGTTGCGTAGAATGGAATTTGGTCACTGAATAAAACTTGCTTTCTGGTGCCATAAAAGAAAGGAAAAAAATAGTAAACGGCAAGATGTTTCCTATATATAGAATATATATATATATATATATATATATATATATATATATATATCAAAGAAAATAGGGAATAGAAAATACAGTATCAATCAACTGTGTATACGCGAATAAGTCAAATAATAACTCAAATGTGAAATAAGTGAAATGTTAACACCGAATAAAACGTATCACTGTGTGTGTGTGTGTTTTTAGGCTCCGATTAGAGAAAAGAGAAGCACAAATGTGGAGAGGAAATTAATTTAATGGGATTTTGCCTGTGAGTCTGGCCAGTTAGTCAAGTCAAACATGAAGTCAAATAAGTCAAGTAAGAAAATAAAATTAAAAACACTTAAAACAAAAGACAAAATGATTTACAATCATAACTTGGATAAAAAGGAAGACTCTTAAGTGCAGAAGAGAATTTGCTTGTATTTGTGTGTGTAAATAAGTCAAAAGATACTCTAAAGTCAAATGAGTCTCATGTCAACAACTGCAATATTTGCATTTGAGTGACGCCTGGAGAACCGGGACTGGGGTGTATTACATTGCGTCCGCCAGTCAGTTTAGTTATTTATTAAGAGAAACTTATATGAGTCAATATAACTAAAAAAATATATGTTTCACCAGGCTCGTCTGTGGGTTTCAGTAATTCAAGTCAAATATCAGTCTGAAGTCAAAGAAAAAACGAAATATATATAATTACAGGTCAGTAGAATAAAAATGTAAAATGTTTTTTTTGCGTTTCGTCACAGAGCCTCACTTAAAGAAAGAACCAATGTGCCAAAAAAACCCCTTCTATATTAGTAAAAAAATAACTGGCTGAATAAGCGGAAAGTCAACATAAAATTATAAACATTTTAATAACATAAATGTTCATTTTTTTGGGGGGGTTTTGAGCTAAACTGCATAATAGAGAAACAAAAAATCCACTCATTCATTACGGCTTAAATAAAATAAACATCGCTCTTTTATTAAGTAAAGAAAAATGTGGCATTATAAAGGAATAAATCTCACCGTACTTTACTGTCAAGTCACGCAAGTCAAAAAATAAGTCAAATAAATCAACTTTAAAATTATATATATATTTTTTTTTTGCAACAAAAAATTTGCCTTGAATTTTTTATTTTTTTTTGCAACAAACATCCACCCAACAGTGAGACAGAGGAAGAGTTTCACCGGATTTGTGTGTTCTGTGTGGTGTTCCAGTTATCTGATTCAAACACTGGGTCGAAGTGGAATAAAATCTAAATTATTTTCTAATTCCAGGTCACTAAAATAAAAAAAATGAGGCTTTTTGCGATCTGGTGACATAAATACCACTTGGAGGAAAAAAGGAAACGTGCTGTTGCCCGTCGTCTCGACATCCCAGAGGCACAGCGGGAGGCCGTAAACATTTACACTCGCGGGGCCTGTCCGTTGCACATGCTCCGGCTTCGCCAGCAACCTCAGCATCACATATTTAACTGTGTCAGGCCTGTCCCGAAATCCGGCAAACTGCACCAGCAAATTTATCAAAAAAAAAGCAAACGGCATCCAAATGTGACAGCCGACTTATGCTGAACGGAGAAAATAAGACAAAACATTGCCGAAAACACCCCTAAAGACCCACATGGTACCGAACGCGCGGCAGTGGAGCTGCTAGGCTCCCTGCTGAGATCTGGGAAAGTGATGCCGGTGTGATGCGCTCCTCTGCGAGGGCAGTGCCATCAAAAAAAAAAAAAAAAAAAAAACCTTTTAAAATGTCTACTGCCTCCATGTGGTGCAGAAACACAGCATCACCAGCGACAAAGTCAGAAGGCGGCAAAGTTTGTCTAGCACGTGGAACCCGATCCTAATTCCCCTCGAGCGCATTAACTCAGAGTCGTGCCAGAGCTTCATTTCAGACGGAACTTGTTCGACGTGGATCCTGTTCATTCCTGACGTTTGCCTCAGTTTGATATTCATTAGGTAATTTCGGCACAATAGCGGCGTAATTCCTGAAGAAATCGTCTGTTTTGGCGAGCAAGCGAGTGGTAGCGACTCGAGAGCATCAATAGCTGATGATTAGAGAACTTATGTAAACAAGTACTTGTGATCGGAGGAGCGGCGGCATTTGCATGTAATTAGGAACGAACGGTGGTGGAAAGAACTTATTGTGTTCGACTCAAACATTTTAATCTCTGCAGAAAAAACCATCCATCCATATTTAATGAATCGTTATATAGTTAATCTACACGGCGTGTATGTTTCATGGTGATTCCAGTAAATTTACATTTCTGGCAGATTTTCCTTATCCAGAGGAACTTACATCTATCTCTATTTTTTCATTTTTTTCTACCAAATGAGCAGTTGAGGGTTAGAAGCCTCCAACACCTTCAGCACTGAGCTACCACTTCCCCAGGGCAGGGTATTTACTGGCACTTCACAGCAAACCTTCTGATATTCTTTTCATTACGATTCAGAGAAAAAAGCTTGTTCACGTCGATGAGAACCGAGCAGAAACAACCGAAACGAGTTCGACAAACGTGTAAAATCTGTGACTTTTTTTTTTTGGTTAAAAGATTTGCCGAGGTTCCGCCGTAGATCCGAGATCCTGGTGTAATCTATAAGTCTGTAGTATGTGACGCCTGTATAAGTGCAGTTCTCCAGCACGAGATACAAATATTTAAACATTCCGAAAGCAGTTTCAGAGGCTCAGATATCGGCGGATATGATCTGATCTATCGATGCACAAATTCAGCTTCCATTAGCCACCTCATCGTGTGCATATCAATCGGAGGTCACCGGGGGTCATGGAGGAGAAGCTGAAACTGATTTTTTTTTTACAATGATATCACGTCAACACAAGCTGCTGCTGAAAATATCGAGCCGAAGTAAAGCGAGTCAGACAGTCAACACACCGTCTATAAATACAACAGCATGCACATATTGGCAGAAGAAATAAAAAACACAACAACTTAGTGTCTAATAACGACGAAAGCACAAATACAGACGCCTGTTGTTGCACTGGAACATATTCCCGCGGATAGATCAGGTTGGATTATTTTTCTGTATTTACACCACAGCGACGCTGAACTCTTAACGAGGGAGCCGTGCGCCGGGTCTAATTGGTGAGCGTTTTTTATAGTAAGAGCTACGTCACATGGTCTTCTGTGTAGATTTTATGGAAGGAGTCTCCAGTGTCAGTAGGGGTTTATTGCTGCTGGAGGTAAAGCTGCACCCTGGTTTTTTTTTTCCCCCTACAGTGTAAAATTATTTTTCAGGAGCTTTAAATGCTTTTTTATTACATAACATTTGTTATGTAACTGAGAAAAAACCCCAACCGAATATTATATTAGAAATTCATCCAAATTAAGGAGACGTTCGATTCCCATCCAATAATAAGATAAGTTTGAAAAAAGGGAAAAGTTGTCAGAAAAATAATATAACTCGATTTAAGAACTTTATATTTTATTTTAAAAAAGTCCTTAAATCGAGTTAACAAGATTTCTTAAAAATTACCATCTCGATATTTTGAACTACTTTTTAATAGCCCTGTAATAGAGGGGCAGCTGTGGCTCGAATGGTTAAGGAGTTGCTGATCTGAAGAACAGAAACACCTGGGTTCAAGCGCCACCACCGGCAACTCAACCACTGTTGGGTCCCTGAGCAAGACCCTTAACCCCTCCTGCTCCAGGGGGCGCTGTACCATAGCTGACCCTGCGCTCGGACCCCCAACCTACTGAGATGGGATATGTGAAAAATGCATTTCATTGGCTATAAAATAAAATTGTAATTTTTAAAAATTAATTGTTGTTAAATAGAAGAATTGTTGATAAAAGTATGTAAAATAAAGGGTTGATATATTTAGTCAAAATTATTTAGTAAAGAAAAAATATACATCTTGTCTTGTGAGTTAAAAAGTTAAAAATAACAAGTGATCATAAAAAATAAAACTAGTGACTGAAACTTAAAATACAATGAGATATGATATAAGGACTGATATTATATCCAAGTCAAAATAAGATAAAATTTCAAACTAAAAATCAAATTAACTTCTGTAAAAAAAACTAATTCTGTAGCTCAGTCGGTTAAAAAACACACTAAATATTAGGGTAAAATAGGGACAGATGGTGAAACGAACAAAATCCTAAATTAAAGTATGAGAAAATAAACGATTTAGCAAGTCAAAACAAAGAGATATCGAGCAAGAATGGAAAAAAAAAGCGGTTATGCTCAAATAAATTAGTGACCACGTCAAAAATAGGATGATAAACTAATAAATTGGTGTTAATTTCATCAACAGTTAAAGTATTTTGAATTGAGTACCAACAAGAAAAAAAAAACCCTCCAGACTCATCATGTATATAATAAACACCATTCCAAAAGGTATTTAGAAGAATTTTTACAGAAATCTGACAGAAATAAATGCTGTAGAACATCAGGAAGTGATTTGTATTATTAAAAAAACCCCAATTAGGCAGAATTGCGAGGAGAAGTGATGAGGACATGATCATTTCCCGGTTAATTAGTTGCTCCTGCTTTAGCGAATATCAGGAAAATCAGGATCATAGCTTAGTTTATGGCTCGTTATTAATAATTAATTAATATAAATATCTGAAGTCACTCCGAACACGAGAGCAGCTTGGATTATAATTAATGTTTTTATTCCAGACCACAGAGCAGAAATCTGTCATGGATTTTTCTAATAGTTTATAAATTAATTGGGAACTGAGCAGCTACACGGTGTAAGTGGGATCAAACCTTTATTGTTTGAAAACTTTTACAATACAGTCTTTTTTTTTTTTTTTTTTTTTAAAGTTTCTTTCTTAACTTGTGCAATTTGATGGATAATATACATGCCATGATGCCACCACACCCTTCTCCTTCATTTCCAATGCCATGTTTCCCCCCATTCATATCCATCAGGTAGTCAGGACACACACATCAACCGACAGGAAGTAGATCCTTCTCTACACGTTGACGTTCTCTAACAGTGGGAAGATATTATGTGCTGCTAATTATTTTCCTTTTGGCGCCCGTTTTTTTCCGCCAGCGCAACTGCTTCCCTTTTGGATCGAGTTATTTTATTATTTCGGCGTGTCGCTTTGTGGTTTTTTTTTTTTTTTTTTTCTGACTCTACATCCCATCCTGACACGTCCAGAGTTAAAGAAAATATCTGCATGTGCATGCTGTGAACATTCGCTCAAAGATTTACAATAAGTGAGTGGTTTTGATTTTATAGTGAGCATGATGTCGTTCCCGTGATGTCGTTCCATGATGTCATGAGAGGACAAAATAAGATTAGGAAGAATATTAATCGTTATAACCAACTAATAATGTATAATCCTCCGAACAGACTTTTTTTTTTGTTCATTTTACAGACTTGTCCTATTCAAGTCATAATATTTTGGTCCACATTTACAAACCTCTGAATAAACAGAGGAAAATAATAATAATAATAACAATAATAATAAATAATAGTTTTTTCTGTGATAAAAGAATTCTGATGCTCATAAGATGTCAGCAAAAAAAAAAAAAAAAAAAAAGGAGGAATATAAACATTCCCGCTTATTTTCGCTTTCGTTTACAATTTTACACCTTCTTATTCCATGGCACGGCTTTTACTCGGTAGAATTTGGTGCCCAGAGGAACTTTGAAGCGATTTTGAGCCCCTAAAGAGGGAGAGAGAAAAAAAAACACACACACACACACACACACACACACACACACCCACAGACACACACACACACTTAAACAGATGTAATTGCTGTTAATTACAGTGCTTTTACTTATGGTGCAATTCAGGATGTACTTAACACCTTTCTAAAATGCACCCCAAGACTTTTTTTTTCTTTTACCTCCATTGTGTCAAAATCAAGCTGGGTAAAATATTATAACGCAAACTAAACTAAATGATTTTACCTTTTTTGCCTGACAGTATTCTTTTTCCATGACTTTCCCCAGGACCCAGGGTCGCCTCGTAACTCCGGCTGCTGCAACCATGACAAAGAAAAAAAAAAAAAAAAAATTCTAACCTGTATTTTTAAATAATCATCATTAACACACCAGTGTGTATGTGTGTTTTTCCCTCTCTCTCTTCTGCAAATTTTTATAGTTATAAATAAAAAAAAAAATCACCCAGCCCTGAACACACTCAGACCGCTTAGACTAAAAAGGAATTTCAAACCTCTTTCACAATGACATTTCCTAAGTCTTAAACTGAAACCTGTCAATCAGTGTCAGGGGCGGGACTATACCATGGAACATAGTGTGTATATTTGGGAGTGATGTCACTCATCATAAATGTAATTAAATTAAAGCATTTTTAAAATTGCAAAGGACCAATTAATTGTGCCGAATGATATGAGTAATGTAGGTAGGTAATGTTGTCTTTGTCCACTGGCTAACAGGCTGAAATTTTATTTTATATATATATATATATATGCAATTCCTACTGGAAAATCCGCAATATATTCCATAGTGGGTCGAATCAGTGTCTGCCTGTCTATCCATCTGTCTGTCTATACATTTCTTTTACTTTTAATTACTTAATATAAAATGTATGTAACTTTCTATCCATCCATCCATCCATGATTTTTTTCAGTTTTAATTACATTATATAAAATTTATCTGTCTGTCTATAAATTTGTCCATCTGTCTATATAGCTGCCTGTCTGTCTATCCATCATCCATCCATCCGGTTATGTTTTTGTTATATATATATTTGTAGTCACTTGTTGCTGTTTTTTTTCCTGCGTTTAGGTTTTTAAATGATGTTCTATTGCTCATACTGTGGACTTTACACATGTCTAGTAAACAGGAAGTCATTCAGACTCATGGTAAAGTAGGGAATGCAGTATATTAATAAAGGTTTGGAGCTGAGGGATTTTAGAGAATGATGAATCCTCATCAGCGGACATGCTGGAGTATTAATGTTTTTGATGATTTTGATGATTTTTGGTTTTTTTGTGTGTGTGTGTGTGTGTGTGTGTGTGTGTGTGTGTGCAGACCGGGCTTGAGGTCCAGCGCAGCAAGGGATTCCGAGTGCAGGAAATAGAGAGTGGGGCCAACGGTGAAGAGCACGTAATTATCGTGTCGCTCGTCCAGGATGATGAGGACCAAATCACCAACCTGAAAACTGTGGGGGAAAATAAATAAATAACATGCAGAAGTAATTATAATAAAGAAAAAAGAAACAGCACATATAAATAAAAATAAAGAAAAGAGACAAAACTTACTCCCGAATGGCGATTTTCTCTGAGTGTCTTGAGGACACCGAGGACATGCTCTGAGACATCTAAACAGAAGAGGAGATTCTTTACGTTAACATAAAACACAGATTTTCCTTTAAAACATAAAATAAAATAAATCCTGCTTTCAACACATCAAACTGAACCTGAACAGATCTTTACATTTTTTTATCCAGTTACCAAGAAAAGCAGTTCTAAAGACACCGGTGGGGGTGGGGTAGGGGGTAATTGGGGGGAAATAACAGTTAGAAATCTCTGACACTGGAGACTCCTTCCTTCCTTCTGCAAGGCGATCACTGTATGTTCTTATTTCTTTGTTTAAACATCTGCGATTTGCGTTGTACAAAACACCTCCCGACCAATCAGAAGCGAGAGTTTAAGAGGTGTAAAATGTTGAACGAATATATAATAGCAACAAGCGTGATTTGATGCTAATGTTAATGTTTTAAACTGCTTTTCATTATGATTTGATTCAGAACAATGAGGAAGATTAATAAATGAAAACTCTGATCATGTGGTTTCACCGCTATAGAGTATTAATGTAGTTCCGGTATCAGGGCCTTATTTTCTATTTACAAAAGCAGATTCTGTAGAACTGAGAATGTAAACCGAGTTGATTTCTTTCTATTTTTGTGTTTTGTTTTGGAGCTTTGTCTTTCTTTTTCCCCTCTGGAACGCACTATTTTGGTCTCTCTTGTCCTTTTTGACAGCGTAATATTTTCTTTCGCTCTTCCAAGCAGCTAACCGGCAATTAGCACTCGTGGCTCTTTGTTTACTTTCACTATTTGCCAATTGCCTCATATTAGTGTAGAATAAAAAAATAACTGAGTGGAAAATGAAATGACCGATATTTTTGCGTCTTTGAGAGGAAAAAACAACAAACACACGCCGGCATAAACTTTTAATTCAATAACAAAAGCGAGGGCATTTAGTTACTTTTAAAAGATTTTTCCCGCCGGATATTTGTCTTACCTGTTCATGTTTTAGGGATGAAAAAGATAAAATGGTAGACATGCGGACTGTGGATTGGGCCGTGACGGTCAGGGCGTTGTTTAATTTGGCTATAGTGCCACCTAGTGGTGTTTAAAAGCAAGTGTAACCCTACTGAAAAGGGACTTACATTTATGTTTGTTTTTTATTTAGTTGGGGGTTAAGGGTCTTTTTCAGGGGCCCAACATTAGAAGCATGGTGGTGCTGGGAATTGAACCTATGATCCTCTTCCACATTAAATCCCCGCATCATTTGGACTAATCGTTACCGCGGATGTTCCTATAAACGTGTATGTTTTTTTAGAGAAAATAAAAATAAATCAATCGATCAATACAGATTAACTCTGTGTGCAGGACTGATCCTGGGGGGGACAGCCGATTCAATCAGGTTAAAAAAAAAATAGTTTTTAACGAATACCTGATAATGTGCTATTCGCCACCCAGGTGATATCAGTTCTCTAATTTAATTACGCACAAGTTAACACACCTCTCTACACTCGCGTGTTAATCTCATGTGTTAGATGTTTTACCTAACATTTCCTGTAGAACACATACCAGTCTTTGGCTGAGCCTCTTGTTCTCCTCTTCTTTCATGTGCAGAGTCTGTAAGAGAGTCAGAGAAAAGAACACAATGCCATCAGATACCTCCATCAGCCCTGCAGTAGCGTAGATTGGAAGAGTAGAAGAAGAAAGTACACTCACTCTTTCCAACATCAGTATCCGCTGCTTCTCTTCTGACAGCATTGATGGGTGATCACTGTGAGGGAAATAAATGATAAGAATATAATTATTGTACTAAACTCTAGAACTAAATGAGGAACATTACTAAACAGGTCACATGACACGAGTCGACTCAAGGATAAAACCCATGAGACTCTTTCAGATCAGTCATTTTGTTTTGCATCATGGTGGATGGGGTGTTGCGGAGTCAGATGACAAGTCGATTCAGAGTCAAATCACTTTACTCTCTCAGATGAGTCATTATGTTTTGTCTTATAGTGAACAGTGATCCAATCGCTTTGATCAGACTCTCTGAAACAAGTCATTTTGGTGGTTCGAAATCCCCCCGACGAGTCGATTCAGCGTACAATCAATAGCTCTTTTAGAGGAGTCATTTTTGTTTGTGAAACACAATTACTTACTGGACGGTCATCATGCTTGCGTCGACAGCCGAGTCCACCCTATCATCGTCTCGCACCGCGGCCACAGACGCCAGCCTCTCCGAATCCATTACAGGCAGCACGGGGACCTCGCCAGGAATGGGCCCACAAGCAACGGGTGTCTCCACGGCAACAGGATTAGACATGAAGAAAGTTGAGGAGACAAGGGCGGAGCTCCGAAGCCGGTTGAGCTCCTCCTCTAGGTGTTTTTTCTCCTGCAAGATGGTGGCACGATCCTCAGAGAGAGTCTGAATCAGGCCTGAGAAAAAAAAAGAAGTCAACAACCACTCTCACTATTACTATCATTATTACTACACTGTATACCTGAGCACTGAGAATAAAGTCGGAATGCTGTTATTCCAAGACTTACTCTTATCCTTCTCCTGCTGTAGAGTCACCATCTTTAGCTTCTCACTAAGCTCATGGATGATCTGCTCCTTCTTTAACTTCTCCCGCATCAGTACAGTGTTGAAATTAGTCTGGGAACAAAAAAATTTAATAATTGCATTGTGTGCAGTCAAATATTTATAGATTTGGAGTCAAACGGGGGCAGAAAAATTGAATTTACCATTTAAACCAGCCGGCAAACATTTAAAATGAAAGAAATACAAAGATAATAGATTTCTAGCCAATAAATTAGAGTTTTAATAGGACAGATGTTACTCGACTAATCAAATTCAACAAATAAACAAATAATTAATCAACTCATTCACTATTGCAGTAGATGAGCAGCGGGAAGATAAAACAGTGGCAATAAATACTAAGAAACCTAAAACATACACACGCTTTCAGCGGATATATAATATTATCTAAGTTTCAAAGTTCGTAAAAAGCAACCTGAAATGAACCATTCGGCCTGAATTGTAATCAAGATGGAAACTCTGAGATGGACCTCAGCTAGTGTGTATTAATCATCCAATGAAACAATAATAGGTTGTTTGGACAGAACATCCTGTTAGTCATTTCCACATTTCTTAAAGGTGTGGCTTAGTGAAAAGGGTGAAAATGGTGGCCATGGCTCGGAAATATAAAAAAATTGAGATCCAAACATGAAATCCATCTGTCTAACCTTTAGTAATCATTAATGCAATGGCCTCATGTTTATAGTGATGTGTTTACACTAATCTAAGGATAAGAATTTAACTGAACAAAACAGCATGTGTGTGATTATTATCTCAGTTTGCAATCGGATGTGACTACTGGCACACATTTACACATGCCCGATCATTAACCATGCTTATCTACTCCAACCTGCTTCTCAAGTGTAAAATCACATGTCTGTTTGTTATAAAAGTTAGAAATGATTTATTTAGTCTAAGTGACATCACAAAAGAGTAAATAGGAGGATTCAGTAAAGTCTGAAAAGTCACGGTTTCATGTCAACGTACGAGGTCTACAGTAAGTGATCTATGGGCGTACGTATATGGCGTCTCCTACCTGCTGCTCGGCGATCAGTGAAGTCTTCAGGTTCTGCAGCTCCTCGTTTTTTCTCTTCTCCAGCAGCTCCAGCTTGCCCAGGAGAGATGCTCTTTCCTCATCTAACCTCTGCTGCAACGAGGCATCCCCAACATCACCATGTCCAGCCTCGGCTCTTTTTTAACATAATGGTTTTAAATCAGCATTAAGACATTCAAGGAAAAAAATTCAATATTCATAAAATAAATAATTTTGCTTTAAAAAAAATAAGATAATTGATGGATAGACGTTTTATATTACTAACTTGTCAGATAAATGTCTCTCCAGTTGAGTTTCAAGTAACGTAATTTTTCCCAACAGTCTTGCCTCCAGCTCCTCCTTCTGCAATAAGGCTTGTTTTAGCTCCTCTTTTCCCTCCTGCTCCGTTTTTCGGGCCTCCTTACGCTCTTTTTCCAGCTGCCCAGACAGAAGGTTGTTCACGGCCTGCAGGTCACTGATGGTGGTTTGCAAGTCTTGCTCTTTATCCCTGAAGGCCGCCTGCTCTTCAGCCCGTTCACTGCGTAACGTTTTCAGCTGCTCCTCTAGCTGCCGCTGGATCTCCAGCAGGCGTTCCTCGCAGCTCTTCTCAGCATCCTGAGACTTCTGCTTGAGTGTGGAGAACTCCTGACGCAGCAGCGCCCTCTCCTCGTCGTGCCGCTCTACCAGTTCAGAGATGCAGTGGTCCTTCTCCAGACACATTAGAGTGCGCAGCTCGGCAAGGCCTTGCTCGTGCTCCTCGTTCTTCTTCTGCAGCTGCTTCATCAGTTCCTCGATCTGCTCCTGGAGGGCCTTCGTCTGTACCTCCATCTCTGCCTTAAGTGCCTCCTCCTGCTGGGTCTTGGCATCCTCATATTGCAAGCGCAGATCATCTGTTTCAGTTTCTTTAAGTGCCATTTCCACTTCAAGTTTGCATCGGGCATCGGCGAGCTCACTGATGCGTGCCTCGTAGTCTTTAAAGCGACACTCATGCTCCGCCCGCTCAATTAAGTGTGCCTCTGTGAGTTCCCTAAGTTTGGCTTGGTTTTCGAGGGTTAAAGTGTCTAGAACAGTCTGGTGGCCGCGTTTTAAGATCTCAGTTTGTGCCTCGTGCTCTGTTTTCAGGCGAGATTCCAAGTCTTGGAGACGTCTCTTCTCCACATTCTCCATTTCTCGACGCACCTTTTGCTCGATCTCGACCTGCAGGCCTTCCAGCTGACTGGCAAGAGCGTCTTTAGAATGCAGGGCATCTTGAAGAGCCTGGCTGCGCTCGGAAAGGTTCCTCTCCAACTCCTGGACAGCCCGTTGATGACTGTTACGTATCTCCTGCAACAAGCGCTCCCTCTCGCCTTCCATCTGTGCCAGCTCCTTCTCCTTCCTCTCCACAAGCCCTTCCAGTTCGAGCATGGCTCTTTGGACATCCCGCACGATCTTGTGGTTTCCTTCCAACTCATCGGTAAGCCGAAGGATGTGCTTTTCGTGATCATCTTTTAGCTTTTCAAGCTCTTTCTGGTGTTCCTCTCCAAGTTCCTCTTCCTGACATCGTCTTATGTTGTTGATTATGCTGTGAATTTCTGCACTCATCATCTTCAAGGCAAAGCCAAAGTCCCTCTGCTCTTTCAAAACAAGTCCCTGAAAATGACAGAGGTCGTCCTTAACTTTCCTCATGTTACCCTGCGACTCTTCAGCAGCCGATCGGTATTTGTCTATGGTCAGCTTGAGAGCCATGATTCTGGAGTTCTCTCTTTCGAGCATGGTCGTGTCCTGGATTCTTTTGTTATCTATAGCATTAATGACAGAGGAGTAAAGAGACTCGACCATCATCTCAGGACTGGTCGGGTCACTGATGGGGTTGGGTGACGTTACGTTCCCTTCAATGACAAACTCATTGACTGCTGACATAAAGTCTGACTCCGGGCTCTCGGCTAAAGAGTCCAGGTCCAGAGAGCCCTGCTGGAGCACGGGATCCATGTTGGGATGTCCTATGGTTTCAAAGTCAAACGTATGAGCGTCTATACTGTCAGGGGATAAATCTTCTAATGGAGCCGGAAGGGAAAGCGGCTGAGTGGGCAGAGACTGTATGCTGAGGGGAGGCGGAGTTTTAGATGGGGTGGGCGTGGTCTCCTTTCTGTGTTCTGAACTGGGTCTCTGTGGACTCTGGCTTCCAGACACCTTTAAGGACAAAGCAAAAATTGTCAAAAAGGAAACCAATATCACAAACATTCTGCACAGGAAAACCATGAAATCAAAATAAACCCTAAATAAAAAGTGCCTTCGTACCTTCAGTTCACTCAGTAAGTCGGTAATGGTCTGAGACATCTCGTCTACACTCTGAGCTGCTTGTACCAGCTGATGAAGTGCTTCTGTGTGGTGGTTTAACGGCTCAAAGTCGCATAGTGATGGAACCCTAAAGGAAATAGACACTGTAACAACAGAAAAAAATAATAATAAAAAGTGCCCAGAAAATTGGGTTGAGAATATCCAAGGAACCAGGGAGGAC
Organism: Bagarius yarrelli; assembly: GCA_005784505.1. NCBI lineage: Eukaryota > Metazoa > Chordata > Actinopteri > Siluriformes > Sisoridae > Bagarius > Bagarius yarrelli. The sequence goes on along the minus strand of VCAZ01000037.1, from coordinate 2,652,717 downwards.
CAGAAAACCAAAGGCCCCGAACTGAAAAGCAGGAACCAATGCCCAGGAATCAATGCCTGGGAACCGAAGACAAGAAATTAAAAAAGGAGAAACCAAAGATCAGGAAGTCAATGACCAGATACTCAAGACCAGGAAACTCAAGACCGAAAAACTGCAGACCGGGAATCCAACACCGGGAACCCAAGACCGACCAATGCAGAACAAAATGTTTAAGAAATGAAGACCAAGAACCTATGCCAAAAAAAAAATCCAGACCAGGAACTCAAGACCTGGAACTACGGACTGGGATCCAATGCCCAGAAACTCAAGAGCAGTAACTTAATGACCAGAAAATGAACAACCTAGAACTCCAGATCAGGAATCAAGAAGCAGGAATTAAGGAAATCCAACAGCATTAAATGTAGCTATAGCTGGATTACATTGTACACATTGATTACACTGAAAAACTTTTTACCTGAGAAAAGGCTGCACTTCAGCAGGACAGCAGCTCTTCAGATACTGTAGGTCGTTCAGGGAAATGTCCGGAAGCTCAAAGTCAAACTTGCGAGGCTTTCTTGTCTGCAAAAGGACAAATTTAAGTCAAAAAGCAGTCTACAGGGAAAATATTTAGGACAGGTTCAAATACTTACGCAAAATGACGAGGGAGGCCAGGAGTCAAGTCCTCGGAACAGGCGATTTCGGAGGAACGACTTTCCTATGACGGTAAAATAAAAGGCGTGTTTTGGGATCCTGCTCCAGAAGAGATCTCGGTATTTACAGGAGAGATTTGCTGAGAACACAATCAGTAAGCTCATACTCACTGAACAGCTTGCCAAACGTCTCCCTTTTGGCCTTCTCTGCTTCATAAAGGTTTTTCCCATCCTTTACCAGAGCACTGGCCCACTGCGAGAAAACAAAGCAGAGAAAACAAGGTTGCTTAGTGAGAGTACACTAGACATCAAGGACTTACAGTAGATTTTGTGTAGAGAACATGGATCTGGACTAAAGTACCGTGAAGGAAAAGGAATTAAGGAAAAATCTCTGACTGGCCTAAAGTGTTTTATTCTTTTTACACCACATGTGACCGCCAACGGCACCTTATTTACAATAATATTCTGAAAAATAATAATTTTACCCCTCCTGCCTTTTGCCCTTTCAGAGGCGGCTGGCAAAGACTCTAGCAGATCCCTGTGACCCCGAATTAGCGATTAAGCGGGTATAGAAGATGAATGACTGAATGAACGAATAATAATATTCTGTTGATTTTATCCCTTTTCAGTTAGAGCAGCTTTATGCAAACATTCCTTCTTATTAATGAATAAAGAATAAACAATAACCAATGATTATTAAATAACAACACAATTTTTGGCATTGTGGGCCACCATACATTTATTAGCCACTTTAATCAAACTGAGCAGTTTAGGGTTTGCTCAGGGCAATTGAACCTTATCCACTGCGCCACCACCTCCCACACAGTTTTATGAATAAGATGTTGCTATGAAAAACGATTAAGTATTACATTTTAAAACTGAACAAACCCCCACCAGCCAATCAGAATGGTGAATTCATCTGCACTGCTGTATGGGATTACAAAAAATAGACATCACGTTACTCGTCACCTCACCTCTCTGTAGTGTTTAATGAACATTTTCCGGCGCACCACTTCGACCACGGCGAGGCAGTATATCTGCGGGACGGTACTAAGAGCCTCCACTACACGCACTCGCTCCAGCAGCTCGGTCAGGAGGCGCAGAAGGGCTTGAAGCTTCTCGCCGTTCTGATCCGCATGCAGCATCACGTAGCAGCACCATCTGTAAGCAAGACACGAAGATGCGGCCGTTTATTCGCGTATACAGAGAAAATCTACAGCGCTATTTTGTCTATACAGACAATTTTGATATCTTGGTTCTTACTTGAGACGGACTTGCAGGTTGTTGGCCAATTCCTGTTTGGCAGTCGTGCACTTCTGCTTAATGTCCAGCAGCTTCCTGTGGTTGGTCAGCATGATCATCAGTTGATTGGCGTGACTCAGACACAGGTCAGGCAGCACTGAGTTGTCTTTCAGGTTTTCAGCCCTCATCTGATTGGCTAAAAATCCCTGCAAGAAAAAAAAAAGAAATTTCAGAGGCAAAAACATTACAAGACTTTCCAGTGGTCTAACAAACTGATTAAAAATGAATAAAAATCCAACCGCGTACCTGAGCGAGCTCCTTCTGTTCGTTCACTAGCTTTTTGCAGCTGGCGATCATTTGGTCGAGCGCGTACAATCGGTCTTCCAGCCCCTTTATAGCCTTCATGTTTTGATTATCCAGTTTGGTTATAGTGTCCCGGCACTCGAGGAGAAACGGTTGAATAATCCTAGGATCGAGCTACGAAAGAAAAGAGCGCATGTTAACTCGAGACAACAACCAACACGAATCCTTACAAACAATATACCAGGACAGGCCGAACAGATATGATTACGTCGGCTCATTGGTGTCCAAATCTTCAAAAAAGTGATCTGGAGTTGCGTTTCAAAACAAAATCAGTATCTTGTAAGAGTGTTTGGCTTCTAGATTTATTTTTTAGTTCAGGGTTCATAAAGCGTTTAGGAGAGAGGTGGCCACTGCCCTAAAAATCACACGTATTAGATTTTATCCAGGTTTCTTTTCCATTGATTTGGCACTTACTCTGTTGATGGAGTCGAAGCACTTCCTCACTACAGCCTCCACATCATTGGGCCGGTCCTGTACGTTGATCCAGTCCAGCAGCGTGACGTTAAATGACGGCATGTCCGTTTTTTCTGTCTCCTCCTGCACCTTTTCTCCCTCCAGCGCCTCCTGCAGGTCGCTGGCACTGCTGCCTCTGCCAGGAGATGAGGATTCTCCTGAAGAGGGAGATTTCTGGTCCTGCAGGACCTCCGTAGGGGCCAAGACAGCCGACTGGGGGGACGTTTGGGCTTCATTGTTTGGTTTGTTTTCTGTTTTGGGGTGTGTGGAGGAGGAGGATTTCTCCAGGCTTTCTCTGTAGCTATGGCGAGTTAGACATTCCAGAAGGGGGATCTTAGCCATGACCGAGACAGCCGTGCCGAGCCTAGTAATACACGTGTGATGAAATAAGGTTAGTGAAAGTCAATGATTATCGAAGCTAAACACACGGCAGCGGTACTCACTTTGTTAGCTTTAGTTTGATGTCTTCAAAATCCTGTTGGTAATTAGTGTAGGCCATGTCGAACTTGGAGAGCAACTTCTGATAGGAGGTGGTGCAGTCGTCCAGGTTGGCCATGATGGCGGCCCAGCCCTGGTGCTGAAGGTGTTCGTCGTGCACCAGGCGTTCACAAAAAGAGCACAGCTTCTTGGCAATTTCAAACATTTCCTTGGGAAGACAAAAAAAGTAAACCCAATATGAGCACAGATCAGGGAAAAAAACACAATGAAAAAGTTTTCTTTCTTTAGCCCTTGATTTGTACCACTGCCAGCTGCGTCCGCGAGGCAACAGTGTGAAAAACGGCCGGCATCATGAGCGACTCCTCCACCTTCATCTCCATCTCGTTCTCAATGGAGAAGGTGGTCTTGGGGATGGTCGGTGCACGGTCGCACAGGATCATTTCCTTGTTAAACAGAAAGATGGGGTTTGTATCCTAGGACAAACAAAAAAAATAAAAACAGAAAAAGACGGTTACTTTTATGTAAACAAGGCTTCTTGTCAATCACAGTACCACTGGGCATCTGTAAGCTCAGGTATGTAGCAGAGCAAAAAAAAAAAAAAAAAAAAAAAAAAAAACAGACTAAAAGGATGCATGTTACTTACCATCCCTGCGCTGTAGCTACACACTCTCCTCTCGGCCACCATACACTCGCCTCCGTTAACCACCAGCACCTGATGCTGAGTGGCGATCTTGTACTTGGTCTGGATTGCATGTTTGAGGTCCAGAACACTACAACAAAGAAACCAGTTAAATACTGTATAGATTAAATTACAGCATCGAACCTATTCCCAACGTTTCTCCTGGACTTACGTTTGCACCGCCAACTCGGTGTCGAAGGTCAACATGCTCCCGTTATTGACCTGAAACACGTACAACTTCATGGTGAATTCTCCGCTCAGCTTCACTGCCTGGATGCTTCATCTAGTCTGTGATGCTCACCTGAGTAGGAAAACAGGAAAAGGTTCAATTTGAAGCTTTAATTAGAAGGTTGAATTCCTATTGTATGTCAAAATGATTTGCTGTTATTAAAACTACATTGAAAAAAGTTTCCTTCATGTAACAGCCCAAAAATAAAAGCTCACACACACACGGCTATTCATATTACGTAAAAGAAAACATGATTCATCAGACCACCATCTTCCATTGCTCCATGGTCAGCCTGGGCACTCTGACTGATCTGTGGCTACGCTGCCCTTTTCGCAAACTAACTGCGCTTCACTGCGTAACTGTAGTGCAGTGGAGGATCAAATGGTTAAGGCGCTGAGTTGTTGGAAGACCTGGGATCAAGCCCCACCATCGCCAAGTCACTGTTGGGTCTTTGAGCAAGACCCTTCCTGCTCCAGGAGTATCACCCAGATGTATCATAGCTGACCCTGCGCTCTGACCCCAACCTTTTAAGGTAGGATATGCAAACAACTGTGCATAATCATGACAAATAAAATGTGAATTTGCATTCTGACCTTTCTATCAGATTCAGCATTAACGTCTGTTGGATTGCACCACACAGAGCAGTCTTTGCTTCCCACGTGCATCCATAAGCCCCGACCGCCAGTGACCCTGTTGCCGGTTCATCACTGTTTTTTCTTTGGAACACTTTTGATAAACACTGGCGGCCGGGACACCCCATAAGAGCTGCTTTAGACATTAAAGCAGCTTTAGACAGAATGCAGTAACAGTGAAAAAGGTGTAAGTTTGTCCCTAATGAACAAGCCGAAAATACCCTGAGATGAAGTAGGAAGAAACCTTGAGAGGAACCAGACCCAAGAAGGTGACACAGAATGTCTGGGTGACACAGAATGTCTGTTTATTACAGCTCATGTACGGTATACTCAGTCGCCTTGCTATTACAATTTAGCTTTGGTCAAACTTGCTCAAATCCATACATTAACCCATTTTTCCTGCTTCTAAAACACCAACCTTGAGGACAAAATGTTCATTTGCTAGCTAATATATCCCATCTACTTACAGGTGCCATGACAAAGAGATAATCAGAGTTATTCACATCACTAGTCGGTGCTTGCAATGTTAAGTCTGATCGGTGTACAAACAAATCTATCCTGCAATCTAAAATTACGATTCTAGCAGTCATTACCTTCCAGGACTTTTAGGTGGCGATGTATACTTTAATAATTTACACCTCTGCCATTTGGCAGACGCACCAATTTCACCGTATCTTATATCTTGATGGTTATTGATTCGCCTCACATCAATAACATCAACATTTTTCCATCCTCTAATTCGTTGATTAGAGTAAAGTTCGATTAGCGGAACACGTCTGTAGCCATCTGAATAAGTTAGTAAATTAATACAAATGAATAAGTATTTTTACGGCCACAATGGCTGACAGGGGAGGAGAAATTGATTTGGTCTCGGACATAAAGAAAAGTCCGTATTCAAGGCGGACTTTTCAGAAAAGATAGACATCTTGAAGGAAGTTCGGCTAATCCTGAAGCTAACTAACTTGTCTCAACCAGGGTAGGGTTTGTTATTAGATAAATATGGATTCTGTTCCAGATGTTGTATGTGGTACAGTTGTGGTTGTAGTGTAGAGGTTTGGAGTCGTAACTTTAATAAAAATGGTTTTTATCCTCAATATGTGAAATGTCTCTCTGTCATTAGTTGCACATGGTGTTATGTTGTGTTTTTTGTATAGTATTGAAGGTTTCTATAATAGCGACTTGATAGTGGTGGTATTAAGAGGTGTATCAGTCCCCACTAAAGGCCCAGGTACCAAAAGCACGGCCTGCCACTGCTGAGAACTGACTCGTCTCCATGCCAAGATCTTGCAATCACCATAGACAATTCGCTGATCTCCTCTTTGACCACGGCTTGCAACCTTGGGGAAACTATAGACAATCATATATCCTTTTCCTCACATGTTGCTATCTTAACACGATCCTGCAGGTTTCTCCTCCATAACACCTAACATTCATAATTATCTACTCATGCCACCGAGTTGCTTGTGCAGTCTTGTGTAATTTCTAAACTAGACTACTACAACTCGCTCCTGGTAGGTTCACCTCTGAGTGCAATTCGTCCTCTGCAGATGATTCAGAATGCAGCTGCACATGTTGTTTTCAACCTTCCAAAGTTTTCACACACTACTCGCCGCTGGCTCCCTGGCTATGATACGTGATAGCTGCATGTATCAGTTTTAAAACACTGATGCTTGCCTACAAAGCCAAAAACTGAGCAGCTCCCTCCTACCTCCAAGCACTTACCACCCCCCACATACCACCACGATCCCCTCCCTCAGATCCACAAGACCATTTTGATTGAAGCACTACAAAGAAATCATCCAATCAAAGATGGGGGCATATCCAGCATGTGTGCCACTCGTTGTGTGTCACTGAAGAATACCACAATCTGGGCTGGACAGAAATCACATCTCCATTTCTCCATACTGTTGTATTAGTTCCACAGAAATCCAAATATTAGTTCTATACATATAGAAAGACAAGACGAGAGAGAGACACACATACAAGAGGAATGAGAGAGACAGACAATAAATAAGAGAGAAACCCTGGATATTACCGGCTTTAGATTTCACCTGTCAGATCTCAACATCCACATCCCCTCCAGGAGATTAGAGATTGTACAGACAGAATTAATGTGAGTAGTTTGACAGCTCTGGATTTCTGCAGGTATTAATGTGACGGTAGACATCAGCAGGATTTAAGAGGATTTGGTAACAGAGAGACAGACAATCACCGAGTAAGCCCACCATGATGTCACAGTGTAAGACCAGAGGAAAATACTAGAGAGAGACAGACAGACAGAGAGAAAGAGAGAGAGAGAGAGAGAGAGTAAGAAAGAGAGAGACACCAGAGTAAGAGAATAGAGACGAGAGTAAGAGAGAGAGAGACACAGAGTAAGAGAGAGATAGAGATAAGGAGAGAGACAGAGAGAATGAGAGAGACCGAGAGAGAGACACACATACAGAGAATAAGAGAGAGAGACAGACAGACAGACAGAGAGTAAAAGAGAGAGACACAGCGAGAATAAAAGAAAGAGACAGACAGACAGAGAGAGAGTAAGAAAGAGTGAGACACACAGAGTGAGAATGAGAGAGAGAGAGATAGAGAGACAGACAGACAGAACAAGAGAAGACAGTGTGAGAATAAGAGAAGAGAGACAGACGAGAAGAGAGAGACACAGAGAGAAGAGAGAGAGATAGAGACAGAGTAGAGACAGAGAGTGAGACACAGAGAGAGACAGAGACAGACGTAAGAGAGAGACAGAGAGTACGCCAGAAAGAGAGAGACACAGAGTGAGAATAAGAGAGAGAGAGACAGACACACAGAGTCGACAGAGAGAGTAAGAACAAGAGTAAGAGAGATACACAGAGAGACAGAGAGAGACAGACAGAGTAAGAGAAGAGAGAGATAAGAAGAGAGACAATTAGAAATAGAGAGACAGACAGACGAGAGAGAGAGAGTACAGAGAAGAGAGAGACACAGAGTGAGAATAAGAGAGAGACAGACGACAGAGTAAGAGAGAGACACAGTGTAGAATAAGAGAGAGATACAGAGTAAGAGAGAGAGAGACACGAGTGAGAAATAAGACAGAATAAGAGAGAGAGAGACAGACAGAGTAGAAAGAGAGACACAGAGTGAGAATAGAGAGAGAGACAGACAGACAGAGTAAGAAAGAGAGAGACACGAGAGAGATAGAGAGAGACATGAGAATAAGAGAGAGACACAGACAGACAGAGAATAAGAGAGAGACAGACAGACAGTGAGAATAAGAGAGAAGACAGATAAGAGACACAGAGTGAGAGAGACAACAGACAGAGTAAGAAAGAGAGACAACAGTGAGAATAGAGAGAGAGACAGACAGACAGACAGACAGACAGAGTAAGAAGATAGAGACACAGAGAGATAAGAGAGAGCACAGACGACAGTAAGACAAGAGAGAGACACAGAGATGACAGACAGATAAGAAAAGAGAGACAGAGTGAGAATCAGAGAGAGAGAGACAGAACAGAGTAGAGAAAGAGAGAGACAGACAGAGTAAGAAAGAGAGAGACCAGAGTGAGAAGAGAGAGACAGACAGACGTAAGAAAGAGAGAGACAGAGTAAGAAAGAGAGAGAGAAGAGAGAGAGAGAGAAGAGAGAGAGAGACACAGAGTGAGAATAAGAGAAGAGAGAGACAGACAGACAGAGTGAGAATAAGAGAGAGAGACAGAGAATAGAGAGAACAGAGTGAGAAAAGAGAGAGAGAGAAAGAGAGAGAGACAGACAGACAGAGTAAGAAGAGAGAGAGACACATGAGAATAAGAGACACAGACAGACAGAGTAAGAAGAGAGACAGACAGAAAGTAGACACAGAGAATAAGAGAGAGACAGACAGTACAGAAAGAGAGAGACACAGAGTGAGAATAAGAGAGAGAGACAGACAGAGTAAAAAGAGACACAGAGAAGAGAGAGACAGAGAATAAAGAGAGAGACACAGTGAGAATAGAGATACGAGAGACAAGAGACAGAGTAAGAAAGAGAGACACAGAGTGAGAATAAGAGAGAGAGACAGACAGAGTAAGAAAGAGAGAGACAGAGTTATAATGAGAGAGAGACAGACAGAGTAAGAAAGAGAGAGACACAGAGTAGAGAGACAGAGAGAATACAGACAGAGAGACATACAGAGAGAGACTAAGTAATAAAGAGAGAGACAGAGTGAGTGAGAGAGAAAGAGAGAGACAGACAGAGACAGAGAGAGACACAGTGAGAAAAGAGAGAGACAGAGACAGAGATACAGAGATAAGAGAGAGACAGATAAGAAAGAGAGAGACACAGAGAGACAGACAGACAGAGAGTAAGAGAGACACACAGAGTGAGAATAGAGAGAGCAGACAGACATATTAGAAAGAGAGACAGAGTGAGAATAAAGAGAGACAGACACACAGAGTGAATAAGAGAGAGACAGACAGACAGAGTAAGAAAGAGAGAGACACAGAGTGAGAATAAGAGAGACAGAGAGAGAGACAGAGTAAGAAAGAGAGAGACACACAGTGAGAATAAGAGAGAGACAGACAGACAGAGTAAGAAAGAGAGAGACACAGAGTAGAGAGAGAGACAGAGATGAGAGAGAGAGACAGACAGACAGACAGAGTAGAATAGAGAAGCAGAGAGAGACATAAGAGAGAGAGACACAGAGAGAATAAGAAGAGAAGAGACAACAGAGACAGAGAGAGAGAGAACAGAGACAGAGAGATAGAGAGAGAGAGAGACAGAGAGAGAGAGAGGGAGAGAGAGAGAGAGAGTGAGTTTAGGAAGCACGCGCCTCTAACAGGGAGTATTTCCGGCTGAGTCATGATGTTTTCTCACCGTTAAACTGAACAATTACTAACATTCATTCTAACAGAACGGTGTTTTCTTCACTATCGTCACACAGAAACGCAGCCATTTTACAGCCCAACCTTTAAAGTGTGTGTTTTAAAGCAGTAATTATTTTAATACTACAGTCATTAACCAGAGCTGTGCGTTATAGCGTCATAGTTAAACGCGTCCCTACTCGGACTGATAATAACAGGCTTATAAACGTATATACCGTGAGCAAATATTAGCGTTTGCATACATTTATAGAGAAACGAGTTCCCTTTTACATCATTAAGCTTGGTTTTGTCTCGTGTAAACCTTTAAAATGTCTCCGTGTTTCGGGATAAAGCCGTTAGCCATGTTAGCATTGCTAATACCTGCTTCTGTCAGAAGGGATCCAAAAATGAGTCGATTCTCTGATTCCGGGCATCAAAAAGAGAATCGATTCTCCGGTTCTGAACGCAAAGAAACGGAGATAGAGTCGATTCCGAGTCGTTTATTTTTTATTATTCATGCTCATTCATAATTTAATTAAACATTACTTATGCACCTAATATATAAAAAATAGTTTTTAATGATTTTCCCCGGAAAAACTGGTATGAAATACCTATGAAATGATTCAACACAGAGGAAGAGCTGATTCTGCGCCAATTTTACGATAATAATAATAAATGATTAAAAATAATTTACTTTCTGCTTTTTTTTAACAACAATTAAATAACACCCTTTATACATAATCAGTCCAATTGTTTTACTATTTATTAATGCAATTGTTTAAAATGTTTGGCTTATATTTGTGCTATATTTAAAGTGTAATTAGACATTAGACTTTTTTTTTTTAATTGAGATAAAAAAAAACTTTATTAGCCAATTAGGAACACCATTGCACTTTTCCTGCACATATCCAATCAGCCAATCACGATTGAGCTTAAGAGTTCTGTAGGAAAATTAAATGTAGTGTAAAATACTCGAACCGCAGCCCATCTGAGTTAGGGTTCGAGTCAGAGATCTTTTTCTCTAGTTTGATGTTTAGACTAACCGAAGCTCTTTAGTTGATAGATATAATAATAATGATGATAATAATAATAAAATAAAAGTTTTTCTTCCAAGTATAATTTACTTTTCTGTGTAAAAACTAATCTAGTCTGCTGTTTAAATGGGGGGGGGGGTAAGCTGCTAATAGGAAGATTAGGTGCCACTGTTGCCTGTTGTTGGGCCCCTGAGCGAGGCCCTTAACCCCCCATGTGCTCAGCTGTATAAAAAGAGAGATAATTTGTAAGACGATCCGGAATGAGGAGGTCTGCCAAAAAAAATCTGATCAGATGAATTTTGTGGCTTTACCAATTCAGGAAGTAAAAGAAATGGACAATATTTGTCATTTTAGAGAGATTTTTTTTTCTTTTATTCATCATGATGGACTTTTACAAAAAATATATATATATATTTTAAAGTTTGTATCACAACATAAACTAAAATGATCCTCTTAACCCGGAAACTGTTTATAATATAATTAATAATTCAAATGAATTCATTTATTTTAACATAAATAAATAAAGTTATAGAGATAGAAGAGAATGTAAATTTGGACTAAATAAAAAAATATATAGTTAGAATTTATAATGTCATAATAATAATAATGTAATTTAAAATCCGAACAATAATATTTCCTGCTTTATGAACATGATGTGGAATCGACACGGAATCGGATTCGGAGTCGACTCATTCAGCACTAGGGTAACACACTGACCCTGTCAACGTAAAATTACCAAAAGTCATGTCTAAAATCGTCACCTAAACATTTTTTGGGTTCTAGAAACGATCATTCTACTCGTATTTTCCTTAAAATCAATCCCAGTTTATCAAAAACCATAAAAATATAAAGACAGCAACAGAACGAGTCCAATGTCATTCGGTCTAACCGACATGCTAACACACAGAGAGACAGACAGACAGACAGAACGCTTATTTCCTGTATAAATAACTTTTATAAATAACATTTTACCTGTTAGTTGTCGGTGTCCATCCTTCGCACGGAAGCGAGCAGTAGCAAAAAGCTCCGCTCCGAGGCTGACACTCCGCAGCTAATGCTAGCTGCACATAGAGAATGTTATGCTAGCTGGATTAGCCTCCGGGCTAAAAAGCTAATATGTGATTACACACAGGCTTCGCCTCTCGTCTGCAGCTAAAACCTGACACTGTTCTTTAAAACCCGGCTTCATCAATCATCACTCTAATCTCTGATCACGTGACTCCCGCGTGACATTAATGTAATGTCTGTATATGTTATTAACGTTATTATCAGGAACTAAACAGGCTTTTTTCACTCTGTTACTGCTGCTCTGTTTTGTTGTTGTCGTCGTCGTCGTCTTCGTGACGTCACCGCGTGTTTTTGGGATCGCGTGTACTTCACCGGACACTTACCTCAGCAGCACTGCCCAATGTTAGCAATCACAACACTTTTTTTTTTTATCCATTTACGGTTACGCCTGCTGTTAGGAGGCGTCTATAAGACGAGTTAGGTCCTGTTATCACTTTTAAAAAATGTGATGAAGCTCCTTAAATTCTGTCCATCAAATAGAAAAAGAAGTAATGGGACACGGAAATGATGAGCGTCCAGTGGCGGATATGTGATGTCATGCCCTATAGGCTCAACTGCATGAGAGAAAACAGGACAAAGTGCCATCCAGGAGGACCTCATAGTGGACAAATTGTGGGTAACATTTTTATTGGTTGCCCTTTGAATAGAAAAGGATGATATCATGCCCTTTAGAACGCCACTATTTATGAAGAAATGATGAAGTGCCCTATAGGCCCCCATTTTTAGGAAGAATATGGACGCTGTAGGGTTCCCCAAGGAAACATGATTTTTAGTGAATTTTTAGTTGGGGATAAGTAATGCAGTGCCATATACATGTAGGGAGACACGATGAAGTGCCCTGTAGGGCATCCTTCTAGAGGAGAATATGGACACTTTAGGGTTCCCCAAGTTCCTCAAGGAAACATGATTTTTAGTAAGTTTTTAGTGGGGGATATGTAATGCAGTGCCCTATACATGTGGGTAGACATTATGAAGTGCCCTATAGGCCCCCATTTTTATGGAGAATATGGATACTGTAGGGTTCCTCAAAAAAACATGATTTTTAGTGAGTTTTTAGTGGGGGATATACCCTATACATGTAGGGAGACACGATGAAGTGCCCTGTAGGGCATCCGTCTAGAGGAGAATATGTGATACACCACCCTATATGGTTTCTCTACATGCTAGGAAAACATCACGAAAGGCCCTCTGAGACATTTTTCCACTGAAGAATTTGTGATGCAGTGTCCTAGTGTTCCTTGTCTATGCAAAAAAAACAACTCAGTAATGTAGTGGCTTCCAGGATGCCCTTACAGTCCACAAGGCGTGGTAAAATGCACTGCTAGAGGGGTAAAATGCACTGCTAGAGAAACGCATGTGGGCAGAGTTGTGATTTTACATTTGCTGTAATAACAATCTATAAAGAAAGGTTGCTTTGCAGGAGTTGGTGTCCAGGTGTCTCTGGGATGACCTTGCGGTTAAATGTTTAATTCCCTTACTTTTGGATGTTGGGTGGAAGCAAGGGTGAGTGTTGTGAGTGCTGTTTTGCTGTGTGTTGTTTTGCCTGGACGACAGCCAAATCCTTACGCCACCTGTTCATTTCCCACCGAGGATGGGGGACAGAGGGCATGCTGTTATCTAAACAAAGACTGACCTATAGTCCAGCGGGACACCCGGAACCCTACCGTGTCCTCATGAGCTTTATTTAGAAGCAGGAAGTCCAAGAAACTCTCTTGCAAATTCTTGCAAATATATAATAGACGCAGTACTGTTCGGGTTCCATAGCAACTGGCTAAATCATATTTTACCCACAAGGTTCTGCTTTTTGTTTTTGTCCAGCTAAGGAACAATAATCCAAAGATAGATTTGAATAGTTTCTTGAATAGTAGCTTGAAAACCAGTGGCCCCCACCAACTAATTAATGCTAATTAGCATACTCAATTGTTGAAGTTTAATGTGTATTGTCACGGTGGCTTAGTGGTTAGCACTGTTGCCTCACAGCAAGGAGGCCCGGGTTCGATTCCCAGCCAGGGGTCTTTCTGTGTGGAGTTTGCATGTTCTCCCCGTGCTTGTGTGGATTTACTCCAGGTACTCTGTGTGTACGTGTGGCCCTGTGATGGACTGGCAACCTGTCCAAGGTGTACCCCTCCTGCCCTTTGCCCTTGCAGAGGTGGCTGGGATGGGCTCCAGCGAATCCCAGATTTAGGGAATAAGTGGGTATAGAATATGAATGCTAATAAAATACAAAAAATGAAATTTTTTAAAAAATTAATATGTAATTCACCTCATAGGCCACTGCCATCCCCATGTCAATGTAATTCTGAAAGCTAATTGGCTGTTATCTTGTTTACCCTAAAGGTATGCAGCAAAACCACTTCAGTAACCGTTTTTACCCCGTGACCAGTCTGCTCCGCGATTTTACCAGGAAGCAATTTATGGTAATCTCGAATCTCATCGGTATTCAAACCTTGAACACGTTCAGTCCGTTCCTTTGGGAAATAAACTAATTTCGCGAACGCACCAACTGACAGTTAAACTACCAGACCATGTTGTTCTGTGTGTGCATTTGCATAAAAAGATTTGTGACCGGACTACACAAAGATCGTGATCTCGACCCACTGAAACAAGAGTCTGATTACATTTACATTTATTTTATTTTTTTTCCTCTGGGAATTACGAGTGAGCTGAATCAAAAATCAGTAGTTGCAGAGGGTCGGGGGTTTTTACTTAACCCAAACAGCGATTGGGAACCATTTTAACTGCTAATAAAATGTTTTAGGTTTATGAATTTTGGGGTGACAAAATTAGCATGGTGTAATCGCGCCACTCGCTCTACATTAATCATGGTTTTTATTCATAAAACGTAAAATTCCGGGTGCTCACATTTCTATGACTACACGTCATGCGAATTTTCCGCTCGAGTTTCTGCTCGAATCTTTCAATTTTTCCTTGTACGAAAGACGCATCTGAGGCGAATGTTGCACGATTGCCGCAAACACGTAGCGCATTTTACATCACCCTCCTCAACCTCAACATTAGTGTCTGATCTCACTTATACTACTGCAGCTGAATAAACACAATCCAGACAGTCACGCAGACACAGTCTCATATTATAGGAGATAAACAATTAAACTTCAAGAACAAAGAAGTTTGTGGAGAGCTGCATAGACAGACATTTAATTTCTCATCTCAGGAGAAATGCTTATGCGAATGACATCAATACATCCTTTCCAGTACATTTAAATATATATATTTTTTGGTTAATTATCCATTATAGATTCTGGTCCAATTGACTCCAAAACACTTTAATGCTGTTAAAAAAAATGAATCGATATTTCTTTCCCACCGGAAAGAAAGTTCAATTGTAATTAATATAAAATAGACTTTTCTGTGTTATCAAGAGTCGTAACTCAAATTGATGCTGTTCTTTTAGTTAAAATTTACAAAGGCTCCAGAGAGAAAGGGGTAAAAGCTAGAAGACTTTTTAATAAATACTGATCCTGGGGTGATTTTCTGTTCTGGAGCAAATCCCCTGGAGGATGATGCAATATTCAGAGCAGATTTGTGCAAGAAAGTAAAACTTATTTTTTTACCATGTGATCATGGTTTTACTTAGTAAGAAATCTGACGTACAACTTGAAGCATTTATTTATAAACTATTAAAGCAGCAGTTCAAGTCCACCACCTCAACCAACCAGTCACTGCTTTAAAGCTTTGCACTTCATTGGAATATATTTCTAGCATCATTTCTGCACAGCTTCTGTAGTTCCTGTGATTATGTAGATTTGATCCTTTGTTTTGTTTTAGTATCCGCTGCTTGCCGGAAGACATGTCGCTCTTTTAGGATCTCGGTTCCTTTTTATCCTGTGCCGAGGATTTTATTTTTGCCCTAATTACACCATGTCTACCGTGGCCACAATAGAGCTGTATTCATTAGAATGGGGTTACAGTTTCTTTTTGACCTTCACTAACCAGCAGCTGAAAACCCTGCTCAGTGTACGCCAAGAAGAAGATGATCTCTGATTAAAATTGTCAGAGTCCATTCATTCTCTATATAGTCCATGCTGATAAAGTTTACCTTGTGATGAGACAGTCACTGTTGAGATAACAGAATCCCCCTGTGTCCTTCCTTCATGGCAGATGAACAGTTGGTCAGAGGATCGTATGGCCTCAGTCCAGTTTAAATAACACCAAGGAATGCTCTGCAGGCCCATTGTTACTGAAGGCTACAAGGTCAATCAGCTGAGGTGGTAAAACCACAAATTCCAGTTTAAAGCTCATGGTCAGGGAAAGCAAGTTCTGAGAAAACTGATTATTTTTCAGAGAAATTGTCTGGATCCTGAGAAAACTGAAAAGTTATCAGAGAAATTACAGCAGCTAACTTCGTCATTGGGACCCACTAATCTGACAAAATCAACATCCATTCACTAATGTTTTAGGGTGTTACTTAAACCACTTTTTTTGATGCTAGGGGTTGCTTTCTAGTGTTGGTCCACCTACGGAGTACATTTCCTGCTCAAGGTTTGTCCAGGACAGTTGAATTCAAACCAGGTTGACCTGACCAAGCTCGCTACTTAAATATAAAACCCTGACCAGGCTTTAATCAAGTAAGGGAAGAGTTGCCCCATACCTTGATCTAGGTGAGTTCTATGGTATGCGCCCAGTACTATACACAATTCAGAATATGGGCACCAATTATCAACCCTGTACAGCTCGTTGGAGGATCTCAGCATGTATCGTCCAAACACGCAAGAAAGTACCGACAACCCTCAATGGGGTTACAATCTGCAAAACCTACCAGAATGAAAATATGGTGTGTGGAAATACTGTAGGTATACACCCTGACGTAGTCCATAGTAGCTTATAATAGCACTGTATGTAAGGTTATAGAGTTTGTAATGTAACTTTAAAGAGGGGGAATAATATAGAAAAACTATTCCTTGTCTATAACCACTTATTCCTAATCAGGGATCTGCTGGAGACTATCCCAGCTGTCATTAGGCAAAAGGCAGGGGTATAGCTTGCCAGTTCATTGCAGGGTCACATATAGACAAGCATACATGTTTTTGGACTGTGGGAGGAAACCGGAGTACCTGGAGTAAACCCACAAAAACAAAGTAAAAACATCTGCAGGGGATACAAACCTGGGACCTTCTTGCTGTGAGGCAACAGTGCTAACCACTAAGCCACCGTTCTGCCCATAAAATATGACAGAGAAAATTCAGGCCAAGTGAACTCCAACCACTAGGTGGCTGTAGAGCGTTGTATATGTGTGTTCCGATACCTTAAAATGAAGTTTCTTTTTGTTGTTATTGAGTTTGTTGTGTGTAAAATACACCATCCAGCTAAAAAATCCAGAACACACCATGGCCTAGAAGCTCCCAAAAACTACCACAGGTCACGATCACAGGTCACTAATAACCTTCTTAGTTTGTTTTAAGTTTATTGCCTGACCAACAATACTGTTATTTGCATTTGTGTCCAAATCCACACACTTTAAAAGTTTGATATTTTACTCACATTTTCATTTATATATATATATATATATATATATATATATATATATATATATATATATATATGTGTGTGTGTAAGATTTATTACCCTTAAAAACCCTTTAATATAAACGAAAATTCTTTACAAGCTGCAAATGTTTTATCATGTTGGCATTTTTTGCAGCTGTCTGTTGTGTTAGACAATTAATTACAAATGCACACAGAAACACACAAACACACACACAAAAAAGGAAGAATGAAATGAGACATGCCCCACGAGCAGCTGGTGAACTAGCTACACTGTGCCAATAGGAAAACCCTGCCGATCGTATATTTCCCCCTCGCGCCCAAGGAGCTGTCCATCCTATAGTTAAGTGCCAAAGGGACCATCTGTTATAATAAAAAGGGGCATGAAAATAGAGCCTGTACACACACACACACACACACACACACACACACACACACACAAACTACAGACCACTGATTTTTTTCCCCCCTAATAATCTACATATGACAAAGTTTGGGGGGTTTACAGTAGCTTGGTAGAACACTTGTCCCACACCTCCCCCCTAGGGTGGGGGGTAATTCCTGCCCTTGCCTTGTTCCTGTTTTTTTTTTTCTGGCTTTCTGGTTTCCGTCCCCAAATTCTAGGCTAACTGACATCTCCAAATTGCCCATAGTGTCTAAATAAGATAGATATAGATAGATAGATAGATAGATAGATAGATAGATAGATAGATAGATAGATAGACAGACAGACTGACTGACTGACTGACAGACAGACTGACATGACAGACAGACAGACAGACAGACAGACAGACAGACAGACAGATAGACAGACAGACTGACTGACTGACAGACAGACAGAAAGACAGACAGACAGACAGACAGACAGACAGATAGATAGATAGATAGATAGATAGATAGATAGAGAAAGAGAGAGAGCTCATTCTGGTATTCTGTGTTTTTTTTTTTACAGAAACACTGTTGTGTGAAGCAGCACATTCTTCCTGTGTGTGGACTAATCATTAACATGCAGCTCACACTGACTGAATACACACACACTTCTGATACTCTTCAGCTGGAACAGGTTGGAGCTTCACCAGCAGATGGACACCGAATACTTTAAAAAGCCATTGTGAGATTCTCTGCCCTGCCGCAGGTGGCGCTGTTTCCCCTTAGATACAGACAGTGGATGTACAGTGAGATGTTTGTCTTATCGCTTAATAAATGAAGATTTTACGGAGTTTTTATCCAACTCTATTGAAGAGGGCGACGGAAGGCATTTACACTACAGCTAAATATTTATTCTAATAAAATCAGGCGGATTTTATTGCTAGCATTTGAGAAAAAAGGACCATTCTGTCTAAAGCTTTTCTTCGAGGGGCCACTTTAACTGTTATCAGTTTAAGGAAGTTGTAATTGGTGCTTGTTAGGATTTCCTTCTTGTACACGGGTCAGTGATAAAACACACAGCGCTGGCAGGGAAAGCAGACCATAGAGATTTCCATCATGTGAAAAAAAAAAAAATACACGGGAGGTGGTAGCTCAGTGTTTAAGGTGTTGGACTGCTGATTGGAAGATTCCCAGCAACATCATGCTACCACTGCTGGGCCCCTGAGCAAGGCCCTAAACCCTTTAATAGCTCAGTTGTATAAATGTAATTCGCTCTGGATAAGAACGTCTGCTAAATAATGTAAATGTATTTAAATAAAAACAAACAAACACGTATTTAACTTAAGAATTAGCTACTATCTTGGTACTGGCGGATTAGCGAAGCATGCTAACTAGTGGCAAAACATGTATAGCTGTAAATCAATAGTGATGATGTAATAATACGGCTATCCAAATTATTAAAAATGTTCATGTTAAAGGCGACGGTTAAAGAACGCAATAACTGTAGCATGAATCAGAGAATTAAGGTTCAAGCTTAAGATAACCAATCAGATAATTCAGTCATTTATATCAATCAGATTTAGTTTGAAGGCTGTAATACTAATGTTGTCCACTAGAGGGTTCAGAACGGTCTAATAACATAGGACCAAAAGTATAAAAAAACATTATTAATTTACTTACAATTGGCGTAGCTAGAGAGGGAGGGCAATGGGGGACATCTTGGGTGCAGCATTTGTGGGGGGCAAACTGATGTTATGTATACTAAAAATATGCTACGAAATGATTTTTATGTTCTACAACTCAAAAATTTCCAAGAAAGCATGACGGACCCCTTATGGGCCAGGAGGGGGTGCAAAAATTTACTTCGTCCCCAGGCGCTAAAAAAAAACCTCCTAGCTACGCCTCTGTTAAAGTGGGGGAGAATTTGAAACAAACCAATTAAACCTCTACAAAAAAAAAAGGTTTATGGGTCCACACACACACACACACACACACACTTGTTAGTCCAGTGTTCGTTAGTCTAATGATAACATGACTAACGGTGGAATAGTTCGAATAAATGCTGTTATTTTGTTGTTAATTTGCGATATTGTTAACACAGTAACGCTCGTCTCAGAGGTGTTACAGTCCAGTGCCCCCTATTGACCAGTCACTGATTTACAGTTAACTATAGTTACAGACTCACCATGGACGTGATTCTGCCAAGTAGGATGTGTTCCTAAGTCAATTTCAATTAACCAATTATTAACCATCCGATGTGTGTCGATTAAACCCGCCTCCATCCATTATTGAATCTTTCCCTTTTTTTCGTCCACAAACAAACTGAAAAATTTTCACTTATTAAATACTGAAAATGAGCTGATTGTTTGAGACTGAAAATTCATTGATTCTGGAACAATTTACTGATCCTGACGATTCCATTAAATCACAACAGGAAATGAGACTATAAACGATATTAAAATAATTGCTGATAATCAGGAAACAACATTAGTGAATTCAGACTGTATCGATTCTAATAATATAAAATAAACATGAATGAATTGATTCAGCGAATCATAAACAATCACTAATGAACAATTGAGTGTAAAATGTTGTGAAATGGTGAACCTGTAGAAACGCAATAGAGCAACATTCACACTATTAAACAGGCTTTAACATTATGTCATTACATCACAACCTTTTACATTTAACAATCACAATAATTTATGTTATGTATTATGTGTTTTATTTTTTATATATATACACACACACACAGGGAAATGTTCACACATTAACTAAACTGCACTAAACTAAACTACATGTTGTGTGTAATTGTTCAGTACAGCATGTAATGTATCATGATGAGATTTTTTATTTGATAAACACATTTATAATATTATATTTTGATTAACAAGAAGTGAAAATAAGTTCTAAAGTTTTGGTCGACACACACTGATGACATCAGACGGTTATAATTGGCAAAATCACATCCACAGCCTTTCCAGATGTTCCAGTGATATCCAATGTCGCACAACACATACTGGACAACAGGATGGGTAAGGAACCCCCCCCCCTTAGCTAATTTGCATAAAGTTTTAAGTAATTTTAGATGTATGGAAGGAGTCTCCAGCGTTAGGTTATTTCCAATGTCTTCAGGATTTCTATCTCGCTCCGTGGACGTGCCAGAACCTTAAACTGTAACCATAAAGGGGGTAACATGTTTGTTTAATAATGAACAAATCAGTGCAAACTGTGATCCGTCATGTGATTAGGGAGTTTTATTTTAAGTAATTATTTTCAGTGGTTTATAATGACTCTCAGAGGGTTCTTTAATGAAAAGAAACTGTCTAAAGTTGACCAATTTACCAATAAACATGCTGGCCGAGTGTGTGTGTGTGTGTGTTTGGCTTTTCCATGTCAGAATAACAAAACACGGGTTGCATAAATATGGCCGAGAATCAATCTAATGTGCTTAATCCCTTCGCCACAAGGACGTCCAATAGCATTACACCCTCCCCCATCCATCCATCCCTCTCTCCCTCCCTTCATCTCTCCATCCATCCTGGCGCGCAGCGTATACGCGAACTGTGACGTCACCGCGCGCGGAGGTGGGCACGTTGGGCGGAGCTTTTCGAATCCAAACGGGACAAAAAGAGCGAGAGTAAAAAAAAGAAAAGAGGGGGATAGAGAGAGAGCGAGGCAGAGAGAGAGAGAGAGAGAGAGAGAGAGAAAGGCTTTATTGGACTTTATGACTTCTTCTGTGCACAAACGCCGCAGTCCACGGACCCGCGCGCTCTCCGCTGAAACGGATCCATTGTGCGGCTTATAAAGAGAAAACGAATAATTCATTTTGGTAGGCAAAATTTTTGAAAAGAGAGCGCGGGTAGCGTGGGAAAGGCGTGTCCGATCGATAAGACGTCCCAGTAGTGAAGGAGGACAATACGCGGTAGAATAGAGGGGGGAAAAGCAGCACAGTTGGTCTGAGGAACAATGCTCGCGCGCATCAGGTTTTGGTAATATGAAGCGCGGATCGTTGCAGGCGGAGACTGAGCGTTGATGCATCATTACATCGCACCGTAGCGCCGATCCAGCCACAAATCATCCCCGTTAATACACACACACACACACACACACACACTTACACACACCAACCAACCGAGCACGTTAACTTAGTCCTCCGCGCCATGAACTACCAGTCGAGCGTCCCGGTCTCAGGCATCTCACCGCCGTCACAGCCGGCCATGCCCGCTCCGGGTGCGGTCCCAGCTCCAGTCCCGGTGCCCGTACCGCAACCCATGGCGTCCCAGTTCGGTTCCGGATCATCAGGCAGCTCCGGTCCGGGTCAGTTCGGCTCAGGGACGGCGTCAGGCCCCGCGGCTCAGTCCGGCGCTTCGGGCTCGCAGTTCGTTCTGTCCAACTCGGCAGCAATCCGAGCCGAAATCCACCGCTTTGAGTCCGTGCACCCGAACATCTACGCCATATACGACCTGATCGAGCGCATCGACGACCTGGCGCTGCAGAACCAAATCCGCGAGCACGTCATCTCTATTGAAGGTAAGCCGGTGATCCGGAGACAGACCCACATCACCGCATCACCTACTGCTGTAGCAGCGCGTGCTAACGGCTCCACATCATGATTTATTTTTAATTAATCAATTAAATAATTTACTGTGTTTATTTATTAGTTCATGTAGCAACATCACCTAAGGTACAAAAACATTGGTGTATTAGATCAACTGTCTACCAGAATATTGATCCGAGAGCCTCCAGTTTCTGACATTTCTACCATTTTTAACACTTCAGTCTGTTTTTTTGTGATGCAATCTGTCATTACAGTATTTACTGTGTGGATATAAATATCAGTTTGCTTTGTCAGAAAGAAGGTAAACATCTCAGCACTTAACATCTGCGCCAAACAACCATGTAGAAATTGAAGGTGTTACAGTTCAGCATCAGACACAAGCTTGTGGGCTAACCACAATCACACACACACACACCACACACACACACACACACACACACACACATACATATTCTCTATTCAACACCAAACTTCCAGTCATCCTGCGTTCACACTTCGCTAGTCACTTACATGTTTTCGGTGACATTCAGTCTTCCTGTTTAACACACATACATAATCTTCACGTCATCTTGTCCACAGATGTTTTTACTAAGAAGAATAAAGCTTGGAAGAAAGTAGCTGAGATATAGCTACAATTTTGAACGATATACTTTATATACTAATTTTATGGGATGCTGGAAAAGCCACACCCACAATGAGGTTGATCAACAACAGCAACATCTGCGTGTATATGAGAAACAAAGTACAGTGAAACGCGACTTACGAGTGTCCCAACTAACGAGTTTTTCGAGATACCAGTCGTCTCTCTGACGCTTTTTTTTTCCTTTGCTAAAATTCGGGTTACGAGGCAGATTCAGACCCCCGACCGCTAGTTGGCATAGCGAACGCCACAGTGAATGCCGTAACATCCGCCCAGCATCCCGTGTCTCACTCGATAGCTTAGTCCTCCGCACCATGAACTACCAGTCGAGCGTCCCGGTCTCAGGCATCTCACCCCTCACCGCCGTCACAGCCGGCCATGCCCGCTCCGGGTGCGGTCCCAGCTCCAGTCCCGGTGCCCGTACCGCAACCCATGGCGTCCCAGTTCGGTTCCGGATCATCAGGCAGCTCCGGTCCGGGTCAGTTCGGCTCAGGGACGGCGTCAGGCCCCGCGGCTCAGTCCGGCGCTTCGGGCTCGCAGTTCGTTCTGTCCAACTCGGCAGCAATCCGAGCCGAAATCCACCGCTTTGAGTCCGTGCACCCGAACATCTACGCCATATACGACCTGATCGAGCGCATCGACGACCTGGTTTTTTTTTTTTCCTTTGCTAAAATTCGGGTTACGAGGCAGATTCAGACCCCCGACCGCTAGTTGGCATAGCGAACGCCACAGTGAACGCCGTAACATCCGCCCAGCATCCCGTGTCTCACTCGATAGCTAGCCAGACATGCGTGTTAGCAAGTGGAGTCGTCTGATCTCCAAGGTAAATGCTGTACAATATACTTAATAAAACCAGTTTATTCCAGTACATCCCATTGTAATGTATAGTTTATTTTTCTTGTAAGAAATAAGAAATTCTCGGCACAAATGTCTCCTGCCACTAACTAAGCGAGGAGACATGACCAAATGTAGGATATGCTGTATGAACTAAAAGAACTCTGACAAGTTGTATTATTGTCTCACATACAGTACATTGCAGCCAAAGGGGTGCCCCAAGTGGTCAAACCACATACCCTGCACCACGTTAGGGTTATGGTTAGGTGCTTGATTCCAACGTCCATTGTGTGGGCATAGAATTTTCACGTTTTATGGATTTTCTCCAGGGCTTTGAATTCCTTTCTTTGTTCATAGTGTGTGTTTGTGCCTAGTCATTATCTTCAACCCTTTCCTGGATGTCCCTTTCCCAAGTTTCCTTTAGTCAAAGTTCAGGTTTCCTGTCATCCTGTGCAGAAACTGGACAAATGCAATGTCTGACCAGAGCCCATACTTTTTTATTTTTTTTTTTTTTTTTATTAATTAGTAATCTTGGCTTCATTAGGGAGATTTATGACAGCTGGGTTTTAACATTGGCAAGACAATGTGGCCCAAATGCCTCGGTTGGAAGTTCTTCCTGCACTTGTCAATCAAAGCTCACTTGGAAATATTTGGTAAAGCAGTGAGCTACTTAAATAAACAAAACCCAACTCTGAAGACGAGGGTTTTCCAATAACACAGGAATTTCCGCCTACCTGAAGTGTAAAAAGGAATGACGTGCTTTTGTTGACATATATTTTCAGATACAGAAGGTCTATGAAACATAAGTTGCAGCAGATGCGAACAGATGTTCCCTAATCAGCCTGTTGTCTTCTTTTTACGAATCGTAAGGCTCTTTACGTTATTGAAAAAGTTATGGATTTACCATTTTACGTTCCCACAGAAAATCCCACCGTATCAGTCACTCCGAATGAGCTGTTACTATAAAACAACACATACAGAAGAAGAAAAAAAAAAAGACACAACCACACTTTCTGACCAATCAGAGTAAAGAATTCGTATCTGGTAATAATGTGTTATTACACTTCTGGCAAACTTGCTACAAATCCCAAATGAAGGCTAGAGGACATGTTGTTTAGACTACACATGACCTTTGTGCAAGTTTCCAGTCATGATGCAGCACAAACACTTGTAACCGCTCCTCGAGTTGTGACGTCATATTAAACCCAGCTGCAGTTTAACCCTTCGCAGACCCTGAAAATCGGTAGTCATCACAAGTCATCGGTCTTAAGTAAATAATCCAGTATCAACAGATTGAGGTGTTTTGTTCGTGAAGGCTGATGATTACAAGAAGAGTTTTTATTTTTATTTTTTTGTTAAAACGCTTCATCCCTTTATAACTTCATGATGTGAAAGAAGCTTTTTGAGATTCTGTGGTACAATATATATATATATACATTTTCATGTGGTTTCATGCCTTAAATGACTCACTAAAACACCACACACTTCCACTAGACACTATTTAGAGAGTTTATAAATAAAAAGAGTCATATTGTATACACAATTAAAAATCTATACAATTAAATACTCAACATAGGCTACTGTCTTGCTTCTGGTGGCCATCTTGGAATTTGTTTTTGTTATTTATGGTCAGCACACTTTATACCCTGCCTTTGGAGACAAAAGCTGAAAGTATTTAACGTAAAATGGAATAATACTCATACTCCTGGTCCTCAATAGAGCTTGAACTCTGTTCTTCATTCTAATTGGTCAGAGCGATCAATTCTATACATGAACTCTCGCAAACAGCGATATTTGTCATGTCGCCATAGTTACTTTAAGAGCGAGAGAGAGAGAGAGAGAAAGATAGTGAAAGGTTGGAAGGGGGGGGGGGTGACTGTTTATACAACTGTTTAAACCAGCGTTTATAGCTGCTGTAACCTGTTCCACAAACGTTTCTTTAACGTTACACAAAACTATAAACGGTGTCAACTATTCGTAACCGGCTGTTACAGAAATACAACAGCTGTCCAGTCGCAGGATGACATTTTGTTATGAAACCGATAACTGATACAACAGGATGACAAATATACAGTAACAGTCCATCCAACCATCCATCCATCTATCTATCCATCCATCCATCCATCCATCGTCTAAACCCGCTTATTGCTAATCAGGGTTATGGGGATCTGCTGAAGTTTATTCCAGCTGTTATTGGGTGGAAGGCAGGGGTCACTCTGGACGGATGACCAGTGATCGTGATATCAGTCTTTTAAAATTTTAGTGGAATCTCAGCATAAGAATGACGCCTGTTCCGAAATGTTGTCGTAAGAAATTAATTTTGGAAGCATTTCACACCGGCTAAGTTGCACGTATGTTTGGGAGGCACTCAAAACTACTTTGTGCCAGTGGAAATCCAATCCTAACCAACATAAGCGAGTTTCATTAATGGTCGAAATGATCGTTATGAATTTGAAAAAAAAAATTTCGAGTCAAAAAAACTGTTTCGAAAAAGGATGCGAGAACGATAACATCGCCATTGGCGTGCGTTCAACAGCCATGTGATTTTTCCCATTGATTTTCTTTCTGGCAGATTAATAGCGTGGGTTTATTTATTTTATATTTAACTTCATTTACACGTCTTTTCTAAATATGTTTATTGGTTGTGTATGTATATATATATATATATATATATATATATATATATATATATATATATATATATATATATATATATATATATATATATATATATATATATATGATATTTGTATGCAGAGGTTCCACTGTGTGTGTATGTGTGTATATATTATAGCTCCTGTATGTCAGTGGTTCCCAACCATTTTTCAGTCTTACCCAAGAAAATATTTTAGGGCCCCTGCACATTTAATGATATTATCACTCTTGGGAATTCCTGCATTTTGTGTTTCCAGTATTGCTGCACTGCGGCCGGAATTGGTGGGAGCCTCCTGACCATTTCCTCATTACTATCAGCTGCTGAAGGGCAACACGGTGGCTTAGTGGTTAGCACTGTTGCCTCATCGCAAGAAGGTCTCGGGTTCGATTCCAAGGCAGGGGCAGTTTCTGTGTGGAGTTAGCATGCTTGCGTGGGTTTACTCTGGTTTCCTCCCACAGTTTAAAACATGTAGGTTAGGTAAAGTCCGAGTGTGTAATCGCCATGGAAATATCCTCGATGCTGGCATGGCGTTAAAAAGTAAACGAATAAATCAATTATGTATTTTTTCATCAGAGAATTATGGATAAAATTAGCTAATTCAATATGATCGTTCTACTTAATGCTCCTCACTGCTCAACACTTTTAACAATATGACGCAACCCCACCATTGTGAGTCAAGACCCCCGTGTTGGGAACCGCTGCTGTATGTTACATGACAACACAGTGATTCCACAGTAATTTGCCCCAAGCCAATAGCCTGCCCCCCTTTAACAACTGCAAAATGGTTGGTTCATGACTCACTGATTCATCCACACGTGCTGTTTTTAGACTCACAACAACACACAACAATGTCATTCCAGAAATTTCTAGCTGGAGTAACGTCGCCAAGTAGCTTTTGCAATCACGTGAGTTTAATGCATGACTCGTAAATCGGAGCAGTTCGAAGGTTTTTTTTTTTTCTAAAAATTTTTTTACGACATTAGCTTTTTCAATGATTTTTTTTCCAGCAGGATGGAATGATCATGTGTCCTGGTCTGATCTCATTTTTCAAAATAAAAGAAAAAAGGCAACGAGATAATTTCCCTTCACAATTTTTGGTCATTAACATCGCAGAACGTTTCCTGTCTTCGGATTTCTGAATTGGTTTTTTTTTTCGCTTCTAGGTGTTTTTTTTCTACTTTTCCGGTGCTGCTGAGAAAAACAAAAAAAAAAGCATGATTAAAAAAAAAAAAAAAAGGGGGGGTAATTTTATGCTGTTGCTGCATTCCTTCTGCGCTGTGGCTCTGAACTGCCATTTAATGCGTCAGGGTGGAAAAAAGAGAGACAGAAGGGAGAATCTATGCAGCAGTCTTCACTGCAGCAAACCTTGCAAAGCTGTTACAGGGTGAGACAGTGATTGTGTGTGTGTGTGTGTGTGTGTGTACATGCACACAAACACCCACCCACCCACCTGTATGCCTGGACTGCAGACTTTTGCCGCGGTTCTGCATTAAAGCAGAGTGCCTGCCTGTTGCTTAGAAACCAGAGGCTTATACTTTTGCTAAAGATGAGAAAAAAAATGGATAAAAAAAAAGAGATTAGAGAACAACTCGGAACTGATTGTACGGTTCTGTCGCACGTCCTACAAACACTCCAATGCGCAGCTGTATTCCTGAGATTGTTCTGTGTCCACCTTCGTCACTCGAGAAAGAGAGGCAAACTCATTTTGCCTGAGGAAATATTTACCCGTGTGCATTGAGAATGACAAAACAAAGACTAGCTGATTATCATGTTCATAACACAGTCCTGTCCTCCGTCAGATTTTACAAATCCATTTGCTCTGTCGCTTAACGAGAAATTCGCTATCATCGCATTTCCATTATTTCTTTCTCTTGGAACAAAAAAAATGTTCTGTTGTAAATATATAACGACACTCGCAATTTATTTCCCTGGAATTCCCATAAAAACCATCTGAATCTTAAATGATTGACGGATATAAGCGGATTCCGCAGAAGCCCCGCCCACTTTTTTACATCTCGCATTGGTAACGGTTTTGGTCGTATAGTTAAGTGTCTTAAAAATTGACATCGTGGAAACGGGAAATTGAAATAGATCCTGTAAATGTGTTCGAATGTAAACATTTAATGATTATTAAGTTAATAGCTGGTAAATTAGCATTAGTATTATGGGATGGTGTATGAACTGCTGGGCTTTGGTGAAAGATTTGAATACGTTCTTATTGGTTTTGTTGTAGAACACCTTCTCATGGTACAACCTGTACAAACGATGCTGATGGTTTGGTCCGAGTCTGAGTAAAGAAACTCTTGTCAATTGGTGCGAATGAACAATCTTTAGAATTTAACACCCAAATTTGATGATATTCTGGCATCTTATTTAAAGAAGCACCTAATTTGATGATAAACACAACAGTTAGAATGTTGTAGTCAAAATCCTGTTGTCTCATCTATTCATCTAAGCAGTTGAGGGCCATGATCATCTGCTCGGTAGGCTGATATTACCACCTAGCTGCCACTTCTCCGACATGAGCTTAAGCTTAATTATTATCAGTGGGTGAAGGGTGGTACCAGTCATGGCTGAAATCATGATCTTATGAGAAACCTGGATCCTAAAATCCTGGGGTTGTGCTATCGTGTGCCGTGTACTTACAATTACGCAATAGTTTTTTTTAAATAAATCAGCTAATCATTTGGAATGTGTGAATGCTTAGCAAAAATAAAACACCCCATCAACCAATAACATTGAATTTCCATCTGCTTGTTATCTGAATTAGCCCTCTTTCCTGACAGCCTGTTTCCCTGTCAAAGAGAGCCTTTTGTCCAGCTTTTGGTCGGACCCCTCGTCAATTCCTGTCCATCCCAGCTCCATAACGGCATTCACAAGAATGCTAATGAGTACAACATTGAGAGCTGACTTTTGACCTTTTTGTAATGGAGGGAGTGTAAAAGATTGCTGTGCCACACGTGAGGCGGTCCATGCCATCGCTTGGTGCCACAGTGACCAGAATCTGATGTTGTTCCCTGGACGAAGAAGAGAAAGTAGGTCATTGTAGCGATGAAACAAAGACGGTCTCTCACGATTTGCCTGTATTTTTTTTTCCACACTTGTCGTTAGAAAGCTCGCGTGTCATTATCGACTTAGCTACTTAAACTGAAGGGTATTGGTGTTGCTTTGAAGGTGATATTTGTCCACCGATTGGTAGTGACGGTTCTACAAATACTACCATAATACCAATACTACCAAATACCACTAACCATAATAAATCATGCTATTTGGCATGTCATGTTGGACTAATTTTTTATTTTTTTTTTTAAGAAATTGTTTAGGCATTTTTTGCCTTTAGTGTTGGACAGTGGGATAGAAGAGTGGATATAGGGGTAGTTCGAAAATGTATTAGAGTTTTGTGCCATTTTTTGTTGATTTTTTTTGTGGTAGGGTGTGTGAGACTGGGGGTGGGGGTGGTTGAGGGTTGAATGTGGGGCGCAAATGTATAGTCTTGCCTAGGGCGCCACCAGGATGTTTTCCAATACATTAAGAAAAAATTGGGTTCATACAGGTTACATACAGGTTTTTATCATTATAGACGTGTACTGTAGTCGGGTGTTCCACTATACTGGAGATTTGGCGACGATTCGCCAGATGACGCAAAGTCTCTGGAGCTCAGGAAAGACATGCCGGATAGGCATCTGGATCAGTGTGCTGGAGCTCTTCGTCAGGATCGGCAGGACTGCTGAGCAACAGATGGCCAATGACATGCGAAGGGGCTTTGGAGAGCTTGGAGCCAAACACGCCTGGAGCCTTGGATCTTCTTGGCACCCACAGAGACCAACACACTGACATTCATTCATTCAGTATCTTTTGCAGTTCTATGGAAGCGGGTGTAAGATTCGAGGTCAAAAGAAGAAGAATAGCTCCACTCGAAGATGCTGGGTTTTGAACTCCTGACCTTATGGACAATCCTAAAGAGGAACCACTGATCTCTTATTAATTGTGATTGGTGTCTGAATGACACATATTGAAGACAGAAGTTGAAGCCTGGAGTTCTGCTTCCTGTTCTTGCAGGAACCCCCAAAGGACCCTTCTGATGGAACAGCCCTGGAGGAATATGTGTGGATGTCAAGGGGGGGTATGTGTGCTAGATTTAGCATTAATCTTCCAACTAATTGGAGCTTGCATGCTCTATTTAAGGAAACCAAATTAAACTTTTCGATTCTGATTAGAAAATGGGCATGTCATCATTTCTTTTTCTCAAGGACATCCAAGGATAGTGACTCCAGAGCACATGTTTTCTTTTGGGTTTGATTAAACTGCATGCTGGAGTTCCTCCACTAAACAGCTTTGTTATGCTATTTCTTTTTTATTTATTTTTACTGTAATGGCTTTATTAATAGAGATTAGAGTCTCCTACGCCATGCAGAGAGCACTAAAATAAGTTCTCTAATATTCAGCTAAATAGACCTTTCCCTTTATTCACATCAGTTAGCATACACCCTTAGCCAAAGCGACATACAAAAGTGCTTTGGGTCTTTTCTTATTATTAAACAGATACATTCTGGTTTGCTAGATCACAGAACAGAGTGTAAGAACCCACAAAAAAAATCTGAGAAAGTACTTGGTAAGTGACCCTGCTGACATTGATGAAAAGTTCTGGCACCAAGATGGTGAAATGAACAGAGGAAAGTCTTAAGGCAGACCTTCCTTGCGTCTTAGGGGATGGTGGACCAGTTGAGCAGTGCTTGTAGATCTGAGGTAACATGATGCAATGCAAAGAGTGATGAGTGCTTTCAAATAAAAGTGTTTCTTAGTTTTGGTCTTCGGACAAGCATCTGAAGCGTGAAGCTACTGGAAGCCAGCTCAGGAATCACGGCAGTGGGTTGGTCTTCGAAAACTTGCCCACAGAGGGTAGACCTGCCAAGAGACTGCACAAGTAACTGAGTGACCTGAATAAACAAGAATGTTGTAAAGGATTAACCAGCAACGTTTGTGGAGAAGAACAGTTTATCGTTTATAATTACCCCAAAGTTGCGACAAGGGATTGAATGACAGATGATCGGGTTGTCAATGGTGATTGAAAGACCCTGGCATGACGATGAATAAACAGGGATGACGTAAGTTTAGATGCACATTTCTAAAAGCGTCATTATTTCTATAGGACAGGCTAATTGATATTTGGGGTGGGTTTTTAGAAGTTATTGTTTTTTTAGGCTTTTATAGCCTGTATACAGAGGAAAGGCTATAAAAACGGGGAGAGAAAACAAGCCCTGAGCCAGAATTGAACCTGGGTCACACAGGTCCAATGCCAGGCCGTTAAATCGCAGTATATATTGTTGCTATAATCTTCTAAAATCGTCTTTATAATCAGATTTTACAATACAATTCTGGTAAATGAAACCAAATCAAACTAATTAATGATGTAAGAAGTTGGTTTCGTTGTTTTTGGCTAAAATTACCAAGATTTTCCAAAGATTTGGTTTGACATTATTACAACACCAGCCACAACATGGGTACAGCTTTTATAGAAAAGAAGTGATTCCTCAGTGGCTAAGATGTTGGACTGCTAATCGGAAAATCATAGGTTTAATTTCCAGCACCACCAAGCTGCCACTGATGGGCCCCCTGAGCAAGGCTCAACCCTCAAACTGCTCAGCTTTAATTCACTTTGAAATAATTAGCAGGATGTTTTGAAGGTATGATTCCCAGAATCCTGCTGAACATCCTTCGAGTCTCCTGCTCTCCACTGGTTAATTTCTAACTATATAATGTGTACATAATGTGCTCTTCACCACACATCCTATTATAGAGTGGGTGATAATGTGAAATTAGAACACCTACGTGTAACTGTACATTATGATTCATATGGTCAAAATACAAGTTGATGATTGGATCAAAACGCAATATGATTTGTCAGGCTGGTAGCTGCGGTTGAGGTCCATGTCTGTTGCTCTCAGAGAGAATCGTGGTCGGGAACCCGTCACAGATCATCGGAAAATGAATGGCTTTTTCTCTCCCGGCGTTGCCCCTGCAACTGTAACGTGATCACACTGTTTACATCACCACTTCCTGTGTTTCCAAAAGCTTAGCGGAGCAGCATGACCCCCATGGCAAAAAGCCACCCCCTCTTCCTTTCCTGCCCCCCTCTTCATCTGTTCCACACACAGAGAGGACCATGTGGTCTTACTTCGGTACTGAAAAACCCAAGTATGAGAGGGAACAGCAGGAACATCGTAGCAACACAGGGTTTCCTTTCACTGAGATTTCAAGAACGTCCTTAAACAGCAGAGAAATTAGCAATACCGAAAAAATTAATGGGAATGTTTTATCTCATAAATCTGAAGTAGCGTTACCGCTAACACCCCAGACTGCAGTTTGCCCCAACAGTCAAGCCTCCTTAAATTCTTTTGCCTATGTTAACAGCAATTTTTACATTTCTTGATAAATAATTATTATTTTGCAAAAGTAAAAACAGATACTAATAATTTAACCGTTAAATTGTTCAAAAAGTGTTTTGAAACAAAGAATATGGCATTTTAGAAATTTTTATCGAAGTTAATTTTCATTAGCAAGATGCATAAATAAAACCACTGGTCATTTTAATGAGCAACAACAAATAATATATTTAAAAAGTAATAGCACCCTATAAAAGTGGGACAAGCTTGTGTTTAATCGATTTATCAAAAACCACCTGAGGGGGCGCTCTTTTAGCGTTTTTAGCAATCGGTCAACAGGCTCCTTACAGGTTCGTTAGCTTTTATTGCATTTAAAAAAATTATCAACAAAGTGTAAATCTGACAGGATTATTTTTTTTAGATAGTTTGTAAATAAACAGATTCTTTTGTACATTTAGAGACTAAATAAGGGGGAATTATTTTCTCTTTGCGCAAAAAAAAGTCACGTTGTTTGGGTGCTGCATCTCATCCCTCGCATGCAGCTTTATTGTGGTTTTAAATGCAAGGAAACATGTTAGATGAGGAACCATAGCTGGCAGAAATCACTCAAATAGACCTTTTTATAACCCGCCACGTTGCGACTTCCTGGAAGGTAAAGCTGTAAAATCGTTCACGTTTATAACAGACACTCGTTTTTATCCCCTCTCGAGTTTAAGAGAGCGGTTACTATGGTGACGTTGGATGAGGAAGGTCATCTGGATGCCGCAGATGATGTAGGCGTGCGTCAAAAGACAGCGCCGAAATCTGCCATCATCTGTCTCCATTTCCGCCGTGTCATTTAAGCAGTTTATTCGGCTGACAGCCGTTTCCGTCTCCGTGGTTGTGCCGGCCAATTTGTTTATATTAGCATTGTTTTTTTATTACTGTGATTATTATTATTAAGCTATAAAATAATACATAGAAGCCATAAGATTTACTGTGAAGATGATTTAAAAAAGCCACATAGATAGTTTACGGTGTCCACAACATAAAACTAAGCTCATGAGATGATACACTAAGGCCACGAGATATACTTATAATTAATATATGTAATTTTTAAAATATATTTTCTATATGAAATATGTTTTTATTACAGATAAATAGAATGAGGACAGGAGGTAAAGACTTAAACTCATGAGTTCATATGTTAAAGTAAATAAACTTAAGCCATGAGATAATAAATAAATTCCATGAGATAATATATGATCGTCTTAAGATAATATATAGAGGCAATAAGATATATGAATTCCATGAGATAATATATTATTCTGTGAGATTATATATATGCTGTGAGATAATATATGAATGCCGTGAGATAATATATGGAGGCCGTGAGATAATATATGAAGTCTGTGAGATTATATATAGGCTGTGAGATAATATATGGCGGCTGTGAGATAATATATGAATGCTGTGAGATAATACATATATGAAGGCTGTGAGATAATATATGAAGTCTGTGAGATAATACATATATGAGGCTGTGAAAAAGGCTGTGAGATAATATATGAAGTCTGTGAGATAATATATGAAGTCTGTGAGATTATATGAAGTCTGTGAGATAATATATGAATGCCATGAGAACATATGGAGGTCATGAGATAATATATAAATGCTGTGAAATAATATATGGAGGCTGTGAGATAATATATGGAGGCTGTGAGATAATATATTAATGCCGTGATATGATATATGAAGTCTGTGAGATAACATATGAAGTCTGTGAGATAATATATGGAGGCTGTGAGATAATATACGAATTCCGTGAGATAACATATGGAGGTCATGGGATAATATATGAATGCTGTTAGATAACATATGAATACTGTGGGATAATATATAGTGCCATGATATGATATATAAACGCTGTGAGATGATATATGAACGCTGTGAGATGATACATGAACGCCGTTAGATGCTACATGAACGCTGTGGGATGATATATGGAGGCTGTGGATATAATAAACTGTTGCGTCCATGAGGTAGTAAAACAACGCTTTTCATTTATTAAACCCACAACATAATATATAGCCAACTCGAGTTACCATTCAGTGTATTAAGGATGCCAGATAATACATTTTTAGTGCAAATGAATATATAAAGGCTGTACACTCACCTATAGCTAGTATATTTTGGCCAAAAGTCGTTAATAACAGGAACATGATATTATGTGCCTGTAAAAGTTTGTGAGATTTGATGCCACATGTTTATATGTTGAATTACAAGATACTGTATTATCTCATGGACATAATGCGTCCAGACTAGATGATTTATGTGGACCGCAGGATAAACTGCCAGAAAGAAATGAGGCAAGATATTTAATGGAGGCTACAAATGAGTATTTTGTGATCATGAGATAATGTGTAAATACCAGAATATGTTATAACATATATAAGACCAGGAGATAATATTTTAATGCTACAAAATATTATATTGTCACAAGATCACCTGTCATGTCGGTAAGATCATATATATATATATAATGAGCTGATACGTTGAGGTCTTCAGCAGCTTTTCACAGCTTTATTACTGACTGGTAGAAACCACCAGGTTCAATGAGATACTATTTCAGATAAGGGTGGAGTTAAAAAAAGATGAAGTGAATTGGTATCTCCCAGCTACTGATCAATTAAACACACCTGATTCAGGTAATCCAGGGGTTGCCCATGCCTGGAAACCATTTACCCCAGGGGTAGTTTAGGTTAAAAACCCTAACCCTATTAATAAAAACTAGACGACTTTATGAAACGTTTTCCATTTTGGTGAATATTGCTAGGAGTGTGAATCCTACACTGTCCAAGCTCTCAGTACATGTTGAGTCAGTTGGTATCAGCTAAAGTTTTTCCAAGTACTCCCCCCCCCTCCCTCCCTCCTCTATTTGTATTCTGTTTGTGTCAGTTCCTTTCACGAAAACTTACAATAGATGAAAGCTTTATTGTCGTTTCAATCATTCCCGCTTTCTCCATTTTGGCTGCTGACATTCGGTTTTCGAACGCAATGTATTTTTGCGTGGTTACCCGACGTCAAAGGCTGATACGCTCCATCAGTCTGCAGCAGAGATGCCGCTTGTGTCAGCTCTTTTATTTTTTTATTTTTTATTTTTCTTGATGAGTGCAGTGGTAGAAAGTTGCCCGAAATCGACGTCGGGTTTCGGAGGAAGCCGCTCCGGCGGCATGTGTGTGAATTGGCTGGAAAAGTGCTACGTTCAGCAGTGAGGCTCTGGTTTTCCGAGAGATTTACATGCATTTTTAATAAAGAAAGAGTCCGAGCGCAGATAGTTTGGACTTCTGTTTCAGAAATGTGTTAGGAGTTCATTTCATGGGTCAAGCTCGGTTACGAACAGCGAGACGGAGTCGAGTCTGGAATAAATAAACCGGATGTTTCATTTTAGTTAGTCAAATAATTTGTAGTGTTTGGCAGACGCCCCTCATTCAGAGCGACTTACATTTTATTTTTATTTACACAACTGAGTAATTGGGGGTTAAGAGCATCGCAGTGGTAGCTTGCTGACGCTGGGAATCGGACCCAGATCTTCCAATTACCAGACCAACACCTTAACCACTAGGGTAAAATCTCCAATAGTTCCGAGTGAATCCTTATTTCAACATAGTTTTTTTTATAGGATTTATTATTACATGTCTGACATCGGGGGGGCGCCCTTATTACCAGCAACTTACATTTTTTAATCTAACTGACCAGTTGAGAATTAAGAGCTTTGCTCAGTGGTAGTTTGGTGGTACTGGGAATTCCAACCCCATGTTCTTTCAACCAGCATCGCTGTAGACAGATATTAACTCAACACCGTCTGTATTTTTCTCTTGTCCTAAAGATAATCGAACAAACAATGGCTTAAAAACTGAAGCAGATGTTTTCAGGGTACAGATTCAGATTTACTGCATTTTTATTAAATTTGAACAAAATCTGAACATCTGAGATTTAAGAGTTAACGGATTTGTTCAAGAGTCTAAAAATAGAAGCTTGGCAGCCCTGGGAATTGAACTCACAACCTTCTGATTAGACGTCCTAATCACATCATCAAATAGTTTGTTTGCTTTAATTGATTCTGTTTATGGGTCACTTGGGCCATCCGACCAATCAGCAGGGTAAATAAAACAACGCTGTGGTGTAAGACCACCATTACCTTGAGGCTTTGAACCTACACTGTGCAGGGACGCAACAGCAGCCGATGGGAATTTAGCCATTTTCCGAGATGCTTATGCTAAATTACCTTCTGAAAAGATGGAAGAAGAAAAAACACCCTTTTGCTAGTCACACATATGTCCCCTGCTTTGGAGGATGTTTTCTAGATCGGAAACGTGCTGTAATGCAGGAGACGTGTATCCTGAGATGTTTTTTAATGTCAGCATTTCAGACAGAAAATGACTCAATTCCCATCAGCTGCTTAGGTCGAGTCATAAAGCCGGAGTAGGTCTAAAGCCTCTGCTAATGTAATGTCTGCTTTCACCATCACCGTCGACTTACTAAAACCGAACTGATAAAGAGTGAGTGGTGGTACTGTTCCTCTGGATTCCAGCTGAGAACCTGAGAAAGATCTTGCGTAAACCTGTGGAAATCAGCCTGCAAACGGCATGCAAGCATGTGTGGGTGGAGCGGGTGGGCGAGAGAGTAACAGAGACAGAGAGAGAGAGAGAAAGTAAGTGAGTGAGAGTAAGAGAGTGAGTGAGAGAAAGAGTAAGAAAAAGAGAGAGAGTGAGAGAGAAAGACAGAGAGAGTGAGAGAATCAGAGAGAGTGAGTTAGTGAGAGTAAGAGAAAGACAGAAAGAGTAAGAAAGAGAGAGAGACAGAAAGTCCAAGAAAAATAGAGAGAGAGAGAGAGAGAGAGAGAGGGGAAAACAGAGAAAGAGAGAGTGAGAGAAAGACAGAGATTGAGAGACAGAAAGTCAGAAAAACAGAAAGAGAGAGAGAGAGAGACACACACACACACAGAGTGAGCGAGAGTAAGAGAGAGAGAGAAGAAGAAGAGAG
The DNA here is from genome assembly GCA_005784505.1 of Bagarius yarrelli. Classification (NCBI taxonomy): domain Eukaryota; kingdom Metazoa; phylum Chordata; class Actinopteri; order Siluriformes; family Sisoridae; genus Bagarius; species Bagarius yarrelli. The sequence goes on along the minus strand of VCAZ01000037.1, from coordinate 2,615,170 downwards.
ACAGAGAGAGAGTGAGAGACAGAAAGTCAGAGAAAGACAGAGAGAGGAAGAAGGAGAGATACAGAAAGAAAAGGAACCTGACAGTTGTGAGGTCGAGTTCTTTAGCGAGTTCTTGAGATTTACACAAACACTAGATTCCAAAAATCCCAATCATGCCACCATTTTTTATTTTTTATTTTTTATCTCTGGCTAAAAAAAAAGCAAAATATCTTCACCAGATATTGGCATCACTCGTGCTGTTCTGTGTGTGTGTGTGTGTGAGCTGAGCTTCATTGAGAGACGCAGCATAGCCGTGGGTGGGACGTGGATGGTTGTGTAACTGAAAGAATGAGGTAACAAAGTCAGATGGTGGGAAAAAAAGGTGCAATAGGTTAAATCTCTAAATCCGAATCTTCGAAACTCTCCTCCAGTTCAGTCAGTCACATGGTGTGCGCTAGGATATGTTAGCGTTTCTATAGTAACGTCTCATTCATTCGGAGGATGGACGCTTCATTGGTGAACTATTACATCAGCTGGGGTTCGAAAAAAAAATGTATGTAGTATGTTTAATATAGAGAGCGTTATTTTATTACTCGGCGGTTAGGGAAGGAGTCACCAGTGTCGCACCATGAGTTAACTAAAAATGGCGGAAAAGTATTGAAGTAATTAAGAAAACTGTTGCATAAAAGGAATAAAAGACTTTAGGGCAAATAGTTAAAAGGGGAAAAACCTACTTTAAATACTAAACGAATTTATGCTAATTAATTTACATAAATTATCGTAAAACGTGCCATAATTGATAAATTCCGTATGGAGGGGTTTTTTTCCACGTTGGAGAAGTGGCTCTAGAACAGGTTTATTATCACTTGCTTTTTGTTTAAAAGTTCACAAAAACACGACCCTCGACTTACGATATATATCGTCTTACGATTTTTCGTAATATCGAGTTACGATACGACTGTGCGACCCAAAAAAGGTGGGTTGAAAAATATTCCTAAAGAAAATGTCGTGATGGTATTGGAATTCGTATCTACGGCCGCCTCATGTTTCAGGTTCCCTCGAAACTTGTTGCAAATTTTTCCTAGCATATACTTATAAGCTACCACACGTACACCTACATACGTAATTCGACTTCTGGTTTTCTGGAATGTAACCCCATTGTAATTCGAGACTTAAAGTGGTTCGATTTCCAACACCAAAAGGTGGATAAGGACGTCTGCTAGATACCCTAACTTTAATTTTACAGCATAGGTTTGTAGTTTGAACCCATTTTTAACGGTAAACATCCTAAAATAAACGTGTCCCCAGTGATAACATAGCTACCTAGTAGAAATGAACCATTCCGTAGCAGATCATCCTGGGAATTGGAAATGATTCTCCTTCGAGGTTAAAGGAAGAAATGAATGTTTACAAAGATTTAACGTCTAATACAAGTAGCCGTGTCTCTTTTGGGACTTTTTTTGGTTAATATTTGTATGTTGGAATTGTTTTCTAACTTTCTCTCTTTTTTTTTCTTTCCCCTTTTTCCCTCCTCCATCTGCTGGTTGCTTCCTCTGAAACCCCCTGGATTCAAACACATTTAAGGTAAGTGTTCCTGTTCTCGAGTGTTTTTCTACAGGTTGATTTCTTTTCCAGCATGTGGCTTAATGGAGACAATTTTTTTTTTTTTTTTTAAGATTTATTTTGGGTCGTTTTTGAGCAGATGGGATGGTTAGTGAAGTGGTAGAATTTCCAAGCCAGATTTAAACTTTGGGTGGTTTTGCTTTTATTATAGTGGACACTAAATAGACAGGAAGTGAGGTGATGGAGACTAAAGAGGCGGAAATGAGAAAGGTCACTTAGGCAGGATTTGAACTCTGGACTTCCGAAGCACAATAGTGCTATATGTCGAAGGTCTTCTTACGGGGCTACCAGCTCTCGAGCTCTGTGGTTCAGAGCTCTATTCCGCATACCACATTTCATTGGCTTATGCGTTCGTGCTCTGATTGACGCGGGAAATATTTGGCAACTAGTTCGTTTTTGTTTTCCGAATTTATTATACGAATAAAATTTTAACCTGTAAATTTGTAAGCCTCAGACTTACCAATAGGAGATTAGGAGGCGGGACTATGGTGTATTTGTTCTGTGAAGTAACTGTAGGAGGTGCTAATTATTAAAAAAATGCTCACACTTTTTTCTCATTGTTGTGTTTTGTTATTGTTGCCTGGATGGAACAAAAATTGTAAAGAAAAAAAAAAAAATCTGGTCTGCCGTTTTGTTCTGTGAAGTAACTGTAGGAGGTGTCTTTTTCTCTAAGTCCCTATATATGATGAGACGATTAATAGAGGTCATTACTTAAAGTCCCTAGAGAAAATGGGTCTGTTTTGTGGTTTGTTGTGGTTTGTTTTTTGTTTTGTCTGTGATTTTTGTGCGTTTTGTGCTGTAGGGTGTAAGACCAGTGTGTTTGGTGCCCGGGGTCTGTGTCGTGTGTAAAATCGACAGAGAGGATTTGTGTAGTGGAGCGTTGAAGATTAAAAAAGGCCCAAAGCTGTGTTTGACTGATTTCACTGCTGATCACTGGCTAAAGGATTCTTACCCTGATATTGCTGTGTGTCTGTCTGTCTGTCACAGTCTCTCTCTTGCTGTCTATCTCTCTCTTTCCATATCTGTCTCTGCCAGTCTCTCTCTCTGTCTCTTTGCTTTTTTTCTTTCCTTTCTCTTTCTGTCCTTGTCTCATATCCTTTATTTATGTCTTTTTCTCTCTCCATCTCTCTCTTTCCATATCTGTCTCTGCCAGTCTCTCTGTCTCTCTTGCTTTTTTTCTTTCCTTTCTCTTTCTGTCCTTGTCCCATATCCTTTTTTTTGTCTTTTTCTCTCTATCTCTCTCTCTGTTTTTCTATACCTGTCTTTCTCTCTATGTATTTGTTTTTAAGTTTGTCTATGTCTGAGTTTGTTTTTTTACCTTCTCTGCCTCTATCTTTCTGTTTGTCTCTCTCTCTCTCTCTCTGTCTATTTCTCTCTCTCGCTGTTTTTCCTCGTCTCTCCCCTTTCTCTCGTTCTCTTTTTATGGGCTGTGTGGAGAAATATTATAAGTTGCTTTGTGAGTGTAAGCCTGATCGAGAGAGAAAGCTGATCAGTTTACTGTTCGTACTCACTTTGCATATATGGGCTACACACACACACACACACACACACACACACACACACACACACACACGCACCCACAATGTGCACGTTAAATGTGTGCATTTTGCAGTATTAATAAGTGTCTTTAGTGTGTGTGTGTTTGTATGTTATTATGGTGTGTATGTGTGTGTTATTGTCGACTTTTCCCCTTGGCTCTTTGGAATGGTGCCAGATAAAGAGTTTCAAGTAAGTCTGTGTGTATGTATGTGTTTGAAACTTGTGTGAGCGTCTGTAGTATCTGCCTCGTCCTTCGTAATGACACCAGATAAGGAATTTCAAGGGTGTGTGCGTGTGTGTGTGTGTGCATGCATGCTGTCTCTCTTGGTTTGAGTAATGATACAAGATCAAAAAGTGTGTGTGTTGTAGCTACCTTGTTTTTTTGTAATGGTTTTTGATAAAGAATTGTGTGTGTGTGTGTGTCCCAGTCTTTGATCTTGGAGTAGAATCCCTGGTCTTTTCTTCCTCAGCTTGGTGTGTAACTCCTCGTCTGCTCATCCATCCTGCTTCTTCAAAGAGCTGATTTTGTCAGTAAACCATTATCAGCGACTGGAACTGTGGCTCCTGGTGAAGTTTCTCTTTTCATCTTATTTTTTTCTCATTGTCTAAACTAGGCTTGCTGACTGTCGGCCATTTTGAATCGGCTAGCCGCCTCTCTGCAAATTTAAGCAGTGGAGTTCCTCAAGGTCCGATTTTAGGCCCACATGAATTTTCATTTATTTCCTTCCTTTTTTCATTAAGTTATTTCAAGAGAGTCAGCAACTTCTGGAAAACTGGGGAAACTTTAGTGCTTGGGTCTGCATGTAAAACTGAATTGTCTTCGGGTTTCATCACTCTGGCCTTCTTCTCTTCTGAACGGTACGAGATTAGCGATGTTATTTTGGCTTTATTAGTTCAGCTGTAATACCCCGTGAACACTGTGGCATGTTACTGATGCACAATCGAAGCCCGTTATCGAGTGCTCCTTTTTTTTTTTTAGTTTAGGAATCTGTTCTCACTAAGTTATCTTTCTGTAATGGGGCCAAATGGACGGTTGTAAAAATGCACATTGTGGAATAAAAACTAAACTTTTATATTCATAAATTTTGAAATATATTATAGTCAAACTTAAAAAAACCCATAAAAACCCACTGTCTATGACGTGTCTATCCTCTAATTTAAGAAGCTGTTCATGTTTTCTGACAGTCTGGCATGTAGAACTGGCTAGCTGCCTCTCTGCGTAAATTTAAGTAGTGGAGTTCCTCAAGGCCTGATTTTAGGCTCACTTGAATTTCTTTCTCACTCTCTCTCCCATTTTGTTTTTTTTACAATTCTTTTCATCTTTAATTCGGTGTAAAGTTATTTATAAGGATCAATAGCTTTTAAAGTCATTGATGTCAATGATGTAGTCGCAGCACTGATACCTTGATGATTAAGAAATATAAAATGTTTCTATAGCAACGATTAATAGAAACCTATTAAACAATACATGACCCCTTCTAATTCTGAATTTCGACCAGACGGTGGTGGATACAACTCAAATATATAGCTTCCATGCCGCCTGTTATGCAAACATGGCTTTGGGGAACGCAAGCGGTTCGAGGGTTCATCCTTGACGTGGGTCACCCCAGGCCGCCGCTTCCTTCCACAGATTTTGGACCGGTTTGAGCCGGATCTCTTCCTCTCATCCAAATCCCTGCCATCTGTAGAGGATGCCTGTGCGCCTGTAAAAAGACGGCCGGACCAGGAGCCGAGCCAAGAGCAAGAGGATACACCTGTAGATCAGTGGACGCCTGGGCTTGAGATCCTGGTCAAAATCACAAATCCCTTTGTAAACTGTTTTGACAACATATTCACCTTGTGGTCCAACTGTAGGACGACTGATATACTGATATACTGGGAATAAATGAAGGTTTCTTTTTAACCAATCAGAAGAAAGGATTTGGTGAATAGAGCTCCTTCAATAGATGCACTGTTACATCCACGCCTTTGCTTCTTGTAGATTATAGATACAGCTGTTTTTTTCCCACTAAGTTGAAGGTCCACTTGAGACAGAAACACACACACACAAGGGCTTTGTCTAGTCAAAAAAGCCTATTTTAGATGCTGATGTGTTGCTGATGGATTTTTTCCTCCCTGTGTAATGCACAGCTGTACTCCCTTGGCATGTCGTGTGTGTGTGTGTGTGTGTGTCTGTGTGTGTGTGGAGAGAGAAAGAGTCAGCACGGACACTGTTCCCATATCCATCTAAAATGTTTTCATTTTTTTTTTTATTTGCGTTAAAATCTACTTTCTTTAGACATCTTTCGTGTTTGAATGTCATCGCATGGCCTGAAAAGCCTCCAGCACCCACACTGGGATCGGAGGTGGATGTGCTACGGGAGATTTTGACAAGCTGATGAATGCGTGCGCACACACACACCGACACACACACAAACATTATACAAACTGTGAGTCAATACGATAGCTCTTTTTGGACCTTCTGAGGAGGAGGGGCTATCCTTCTGTCACATCAATATTGACCAATCAGTGAAGTCCATGAGTTCATGTATTAATTTTACTGTGTTTGGCAGACACCCCTTTTCAGAGTGACTTACATTTTTCTTGCTTTTTTATATCCAACTAAGCAGTTGAAGGTTAAGGGCCTTACTCAAGGGCCCAGCGGTGGTAACCTGGTAATGTTGGAAATTGAACCCATTATATACTTTAATTCGTCATCTATAAAATTAGTTAAAGCTCTTATAGTCATTCTAATGTTTCGTTTTGTTTTAATGACAAGAAGAAAAATGATAGCATACTTAATGTTGTTTATGCATGTGTGTTTTTGCCATCTTCTTCCCTCATATTCTCTTATTTCTGCTCTGTGTGGTGGGCGGGGTATCAAGTGTCTCTTCTCATCAAGTGTCTTTTCGTGCTGATGGATTCAGACGTGTGGAAAGGCGGCAAGGTTCATAAGGGGCACTCGTGATCCACATTCAGGAGACACAAAAAAAATCACTGCAGATAATTGATTTTTGCGTGTGTGTGTGTGTGTGTGTGTGTGTACTATGCGCTACATGGTGCTTTCTTAAGTTTTTTATGTAACTGTGCCATGTTTCCTAGTATCACCTTGTGACCAGAGATTTTGGTGGTGCGTAATGACATGAATGATGACGTGAGTTCCGGCATAATGAAATGGAGTCGCGAGGGCAGCGCTCTTTAGGTCCTACTGCTGAGTCAAGTCATGCATTTATTTAGCAAATAGTCTGTTCTTTTTTCTTTTCTTTTTTTTTTTTTGGCTGTACCTTTTGTTCAACTTTGTTCGCTCGATGCAGCAGGTGTGTTTCCTGTCAGGCTAATACTATTAACCACGGTTGCTAGGTTTCATCGAAAATTCCCTACATCCACATCTGAAAAACCAGTTGGGGTTTGAAATAAGCCCAAAAAAAGGAGAGCATGGAAAAAGTCAGACTTTTTTTTTTTTTCTTATTTTGTACTAGAACCAGTTGTGTTTGCAAGACTGCTAGATGCTAAACAAGATGGCTGGTATAAAGGTCATTATTTTTTTCACTTGCAGTAAGGCGTCCTTATCATCTGTGTACCACAACATTCCACTGCCACCCTATAATATATATATATACATGTTTTAGAAACCACCGATTTCATCATTGTCCATTTAACATCCTGAACCACTCCACACTCGAAAGTTTCAGCGCTACCACCCACAGGTAGTCGGGGTTCGGTACTGCAATGCGTTCATACGATATTAAATAATCATTTGATCGCAATTTAACCACGGTCGTTGATACCAACCGCAATTATTGCACACACTTTTATTATCCATTAGGGGAAGCTGTAGTACCTGCATCCCCCTACTTTCTAGCAGAGTAAGTAAGTGGAGCGGCGTGATATGAAAGTCGGGGCGTCGGGGTTTTCTGACAGTCCAAACGCCGCTTCAAAAACGCAACATCACCAGTGCAACTCAGGTTAACATCCCATAATGCAACTGCAGAGAACAGGAAATAATTTATATGTCGCTAAACAGATAAACACACCGACAGGACACCAAATATGGATTTCCTTAAATACAATTCAACTATAATATAATATTTACAGTCGAGCGTTAATAAGGCACAAATTGGAGTGATTATAAATGCTTTGGGTTGATTTTTTTAATAATATAATTCACAAACGATTAATTATCAAAGCCTTAAAACAAACAATTAATCGTTAAAGCCTGAAAAAACAGATAATAAATCCTCATAATCGCAATTATTTCTTTGGCAATTAATCGTCACCCAAATTTAATCATCGTGACAGCCGTAGTAGTCAGGACAAGATCATTAGATATAAAATATTAGGACAGGAGTAGAGGACAGGGAGTAGACACAGGAAGTAGAGACAAGAAAAATCACATGGCAATGTAACCAAAACACAACAGAAAAAGCGTTTAAAATGCCTGTGTTTACTGTCAGTGCCCTCTGGTGGTCTGATAGAGCAGTAGATCCCAAATATCCGTAACACACTTTACTGTTAATATTACAAGAAGCTTTGTCCGGTCCGCTGCTCCGTCTTCACTGAAAATGTTCATGGAGCAAACATAGGGGCAGCGTGATATCTGCCCCAGTGGCCTTTTTTCAAATACACAAATTAAGCTTATAGCTGAAAGAATCATTAAATATATTAGAGAGAAGAAATGAGTATTTTTGTAAGATTGAGAAATAGATTGAATTTTTAACTATTTTTTTTATCTCCACCACTCCATAAGGCACTATATTATATTCTTATACTATAAAAATAATGACATAAAAAATAAAAATCACAGTTTTGTTATTTCTGTTTCGGGGAACAAAATGCGCAAATGTTGTCGTTTTTTTTTTTGTTGTTGTTTTTTTAATTTTGTCACGTCTAAGAAAACAACACGTGGGTGGATGGAGAGTCAGGTAAAGCCACATGTCTCCTTTTTTTCCCATTTAGAAACAAGCAAATAACTAAGTAAAAAAAGAATCAACATGAAAAGGAATAAAAAAGAAAAATGGTAGAAAAATAAGTATTAAAAAAAAAAAAAAAGCCCAACAGCAATGTAATGTAAAAAAAACGTTCAGACGTGCAAGAGCACTGTGGGTTGCCAAGGCAACAGGCAGCCTGCTGCAGGGAAAAAGAAAGAGGGAGGTAGTGGGCAGGATGCGTACACACACACACACACACACACACACAGAACTCCATGTGATGTGCATATAAAAAATTATCGCTCTGTCTGATATGTCGCATTGTAATGCCACGGAACCCATCTGTTATTGCGTTGTGTGTGTGTGTGTGTGTGTGTTTTTTACACACTTCTGCGCAGCACAGCATCTTTTACATTCGTGTTCATCAAAACACCCTGTGATATTAATAATCATTTATTTCTTGCAGCTCGCCACGAGTGTTTTCTTCCTAAAAGAGAGAAAAGTATCAGCTTCGCTCCTAAAATTCATCTTATGCTTCAGTCATTTCTGTGTCAAAAAATAAACACCCTGACACTGTGTGTGTGTGTGTGTGTGTGTAGTGATTCAGACGTGCGGTTCTATGGATAAACATTAAAATTTTGCTTTAAAAGCAACTCTCTCTTTCTTTTTATTTCTCTCTTTCTCTCTCTTTTTCTTTCGCTCACTTTTTCATGTTCTCTCTTGCTGTCGCTTTCTCTCTCTCTCTCACTCTCTTTCTCTTCTCTCCAGCTCGCTCTTTCTCCTCTCGCTCTCTCTCTCCAGCTCTCTCTCTCTCTCTCTCTTCTCTCTTTCTCTCTCTCTCTCGATCTCTCTCTTTTCTTTCTCTCTCTCTCTCTCTCTCTCTCTCTCTCTCTCTCTCTCTCTCTCACTCTCTTTCTCTCTCTTTCTCTCTCTCTCTCTCTCTCTCTCTCTATGGTGTCACTAACGGATGGCGTTCCACCGAAAAACCCTCTCTAATTGTACCACGGCTGCTTGTCTCACTCCTCTGCTTCTGCTGTCACCCGCGATGAAACCTTCAGCTTGCTATGCTGTCAAAATGGTGGCGGTCTCGCCACAGTCAACGCTTCTTGCCTCATAGGTTTTTCCTGTATGTTCCATGTTCAGCTGGACGATAAGACTTATATAACATAGATACTGTGATACATTTGTTGTTTCTAAGTTAAATTTGACTCTCAGTTTTATATAACAGGATGCCGATCAGAGCGTTGTCGGCCCGCATGGAGGCCTCAGCGAGCTCTGCAGAGGTCATCTTCTGAAGGGTGTTGAGCAGTGAGGAGCATTAACGAGAACCATCATATTGCATTAGCTTATTTTATCCATGATCCCCTGGCTGACCAAAAAAATTGCAAATTTGTCCTTTACAAAAACGAGGGAATGTCACTGATTCACCTTCAGCAGCTGATAGTAATGACCCAGACATACTAGACCTCAGGTGAGGAAGAGACCACCAATTGGGTCCCAAAAAATACAGGAAATGCCAGAAGCGATTATATCATTTGAACTGAAGGGGGCCCTAAAATATTTTCCTGGGGAAAAGGGGTCTCAGACAAAAAAAGTTTGAAAACCACTGGTCTAGATCAGACATTTTCCATTAGTAGATATTTAGTAAATGGAAGGAGTCTCCAGTGTCAGCGTTAAAACATTAACGAATGTCCAGCTACCTGTTACATGACAAACTATATACCTTTATTTTTCAGACTTTCTTCTGAACCTTTTTCTTGTTTACCCCCCTCCCCCTTATATTTACATATTCATATATATATATATCCAACACTTTAACCACTGGGCTACCACCTGATATAATTTAATTATTTATTTGCACTAAGGGTTATTTGTATGTTTGGACCGTATTTGCCATTTTATTGCCATCATGTCTACCAATATATTTTTTTCCATGTTTCTATAGTTTATTTTATAATATTAATAAATATTTATTTAAGTCTAGTAAAGTGGGAAAGTAGTAGTGCAGTGGTTAAGGTGTTGGACTGCTAATTGGAAGATCAGGGGTTTGATTGCCAGCAAAAACAAGTTGCTAATGCTGGGCCCCTGAACAAGGCCCTTAACCCCCAATTGCTCAGTTGTATGAAAGAGATAAATGTAAGTCGCTCTGGATAAGGACGTCCGCCAAAAAACAGTCACTCTCTCTTATCTTTATTCTTCAACAAATAGCAAATTAATGCTATTTATGCTAAATAAATGTTTCTCTATTACGTCACCTGAAATGTACATGTTCTACATAGAACTTTAGTCTGCATGTGGTCTCTTTTAAAACCCATATACTGCCACATCTTCTTCGTTTTGGTATTCTTGGCAATACTTGTACTTTTTATCTGCATTAATCTAAAACTTTTATGACTGTACATCATAATTTTATTATATTGTGCGGCTTTACTACAGTTGTTAAAGTTGTTGGACCGCTACTACGTTTGATAAAAAATGAGATCAATGTAAGTCGCTCTGAATACAGGTGCCAAAAAAGTGTAACCGATCCAGAGCCATAACCGCCTGAGTCACTACTGACTTTATTTCTGCCAGGGATAAAAACAATAGCTGGTGAAGTTAAAGACGTGTTTATAACCGCTGTAACATAAGGGATACGTCGTGTAGCAGACATTCCGCAATAGCACCGATAAAAGAATAAGAAGAAATGTCTTTTCGGCAGCCGACGCTGTAAACGCTGCAGGGATGCGACAGTAATTTCCTGAAAAAATGCTTCTGCATTGAACACTGAACATTATTTCCTGCTAGAAAAAAAGGCTCCATATATTCACTCGACTTTATCCTGAAGCTTTGATTTGAGGCAAAGTAGTAGCTCAGGTTGCATCATCATCATCATCATCATCATCATTATGACAGGAGTGACGGTCATGACTGATTGTGGAAGCGGTTATTGATTAGGAGGTGGTGGAAAAGAGCAACGGCTATGTGGGGGTCCAAGCACCGGAGTCAACTCTGATGTTCTGCGTTGATTCAGAAATTTTAGTTCAGGTCATTCTAACAAGGTTTAGAGAATATATTCTTAAATATAAAACCAATTGGAAAAAAAGGGCGGAGTCAAGAAAATAAGGTAATTCGGTGTCCATTATCCGCTGTTTGCCAAAGTGAACTGCAAAAAGTGACTGTAAATTAGGGACTAATTTATGTAGCAGAAGTTCGTCTGATAGATGCCTCTAATTCTAACGGGATTTTTGTATCTAAACCCTTAATTACTAATCACCTAAAGAAAGTTATAAAATGTACAGTTTAGGGGAAATAACATTAAAAAGTCTGTAGACATTAGACATTTTTTGGGTATTAAAAATGTCTTAACTGTATACATAAATAAAATATTAGAAAAACAACATATATTATACTAAAAACAAAGAAAAAAAAATGTAAAGGATGCTTAAAACCGCATTGGAAAAAATGTCCTAACAAAGATTTAATTGAGGTTAATGACTTTTAAGCTGTTTATAAACAAAAGGTCAAACTAAATTGTTTGCAATGCACCTTTTATAGTCAGTCTAGTATCAAACTACTAGCTGCATCGAAAATAATTTGTAGTTGATTAAGCTATTTTTTTTTAAAAACCCCAACCAACTAAAACACTGCACTAAAAGAAATGTTTATATATAAATACTAAAAGACGTATTAAAAAAGCCACTCAGTTAGCAAAAAGTGTGAATGTTTAAAAACTTAATTTAATTCTATATCATCATGTATATAAAAGTTTAAAAATATTTTTATTCCCCCCTTTTTCTAGATAAACGTTTATCTTAGTTTCTTAGCAACTAAATGTAAAAATTATGGTAGATGAGGAAGTGCAAAAACCCCATATAAATGCAGTTAATAGAGATAAACTATCTGATCTATAAGATTAGTTTAAAACAGAACAGTCAGATAATTCGTCTAAAGCTAATTCTGAAGTTTTCTTAAGAAGCTAGAGCAAATTTCCCGAAAGGTTTGACTCGTTTTACAACTGCATCGAAAGCAAACAGCTTTTTAATGTTCTCTCTTTTATGCTTCCGGCCCCCAAGCCTCGCAAACGAGGACACGGACATACGCGAAGTACACCAGCGTCCTGGAGCGAGATCTCGGTGTATTTTCACCAAATGTTGTTATCCATTAATGCTGGTTGGGCGAGGGGAAAACTGTTCCCCAAAAAAAATTGAATCTAGACAGGAGAACGGAATTCTCTCGCTTGACTCTATTTACACCTTTAAGCTTTTGCTAAAGCGTCCAACACTTTCAGGCGATGAATGGCCCTTCAAGGTTCGAGGGCCTGCTTTGCCTCTAATGACTGATATTTTGGGACGTTAACATAATGATGTATGTGTGCTTATTATTATATATATATATATATATATCTATATATATATATATATATATATATATATATATATATATATATATATATATATATATATATATATATATATATATATATATACACTTTATATTTATATAAGACTACTTCTGTGGGTTGCTTGGAGAGTAAGTTCCCTGAGAGTTCTTCTCGGCTCTTAAAATCAATGCTGAATTATGATCATGCCAAAACAACTCGTTCTGTTTTTTGTCTGCTCGCTTCTTTATATTCCGCAGAGAGTTTTGTCATGTATATACCCTCCGGAGAGGGACTACAAAGATCTAGAAACAAAACTTTATACCGACAGTGACGAAAAAAACCCAGTTTTAAATAGAAAACCTAATAATGTAACCGCATCACCACATCGCAATAATGATACTACTGTTGATTAAATGAAATCGATTCAAACGCGATTAGAAACGTATGTTCCCGTAAACGGACGGAGATGTGCGGAGAGATCCCCATGCGTCGTGCAAAAAATAGATGCGATGTGTTCTGGCGCGCGTAGCAACTGTTGTGCTGTACGTGGGCAGAGCTTATGTTGGGATTTAGCCCGGCTTCCTGCATTTTATTGTGGCGTAGAGAAGCTTGAGCGCAGGGCTGAACTAAGATTAGCTCGTCGCTTACCTTCCCACAGACATGTCGGCTTTCTTGATTTTGTGTCGTAATGTGATATTGTTTCTCCTCCTATGTGTCACTTTTTCTCTCGTTCGAATTAGGAATAGCATCACTCGGCTCATTCCGAGCGCTAATTCTTTTCCTTTTAATTGGTCAACGAATTACAGAAAGCAGTAGCGCGTTTTCTAAACAAAGTGTGTATTCTTTTTTTTCCTCTAGCTTGACCTGACATTGCCCAGGCTGTCGTTGCATAGGGGACTCCTGGTGTGTCATGGTTTATATTTAGCAGCTACACTGTAGCAGTTGATAATGAGGGTTTGAGTGTGCACGAGATGAAGGAAGCAGGTAGTCCCGTAGCCTGCTGTTGGAATTAATAAGGTCTTACTTCACCTGCCGCTATATTTAGACCAAGGAAGGTGTGTGCATGTGTGGGAAGTGTTGTAGTCGAACATTGCTGAAGCGACACTGAAACACCAAACCTCACAGTAATGCTTAGAAAACCACCAGGAAAAAAATCCTGGGAAGTAAATGTACAAACACTGGATCCTGAACTGTAACACTGTAAGTCACAAAGGTTTGTAAACAAATACAAGAAACCGGCGATTTTGATTGGTTAGAATGCCCTAATTCTGGGTAAATCACATTAATATATTGTTGTTGTTTTTTTTTTAAAGTTATTTCTTCACAGGGACATTAATGGCAGATTTTTTTATTTATAAGCCAAGGAGTCTCAATTTTCAGTACTTCTTCAGCTGCATCTTTGGGGATGTGCCAATTTGTTCTCTTGTTCATACAATTTTATTGATGTCATTAATGATTTTTTTCTTATTTAAAAGCAAACAACAATATGGAGCTGTTAAATTGTTGCTAGCGATCTGAAAAATGTATGCGCCTAACTGATATAACCTTCGTTTTTAAGTATGTAGGTAGCTTGATCTGATATGTGATATCACTAAAGACTTTCATAATAAAGAATGAAAATCCCAAAACCCACTGCTGAATAGCTTTTTAAACGTTAGGATGTGTTTAGCCAGGTTAGCTCTGTGCTCTTTAGTCTGTGTTTCATACTGTTCTACACTTGGGATCCTGCAAGATTGATCACCGAGCCTTCCACTACACCGAGCACAAACCGACCATAAATTAGAACAAGTCGAGATACGGAACATAATTACCACAGCTGAGTACCATCCAATTTACGAGGCGCTTTTAGTTCTTGTCTCAGGTCCTTATATCTCCAATACCAACAAATTCCCCAAACAAATGGGGACTTTCAACACTTTAAAACTCTGCGGAAGTCTCGAAGTAACCGTCATGTTTACTGAGAAGCTGCAGCGTCTGTTTCATAAAAACATGTATGAATGCGCCGCTGTATGGCAGGGGTGTTTAAACTCGGTCCTGGGGGGTAGGGGTGTCCTGCAGAGTTTAGCTCCAACTTGCCTCAACACACCTACCCGTACGTTTAAGCATACCTAGCAAGATCTTGACTAGTTGGTTCAGGTGTGTTTGATTGGGGTTGGAGCTATACTTTGCAGGGCACCGACCCTTCGGTACAGAGTTTGGACACCCCTGCTGTAATAGGACGTCAGTTTGTTGAGTAGAAGTGCTCAATTGCTAATTTTTATTGGTCTATTTCTGGAGTTCGAATAACAGGTTTGGATTAACATGCTAGCTCTTCTGTGGTATAATTACTATATGGAAAAACCTGGACCAATAGACTGTTGCCATGGTCTTTGCAAGGACAATTGGAAGAAATCCCTAGTGTCTAAGTCGAGCTGTTACTTGCCACTGTAACATGATTCTCTGTCAAATTTTCCAGCAACATGTTATTATTTTTACGAGATATTATCATGTAAGTTCCGATGTACAGGTATCCATTTGCTGCACGACTCCCAAGGAGGAGGATGTGGTCTGGGTAACTCACCAGGCAGTCATCTCATACTAAAACGTTAGCAACAAAGTCTCTACTACGGCACAGTTACCCAGTGAATTAGAGATCTTTTTTCTTTCAATCTTCAGGAAATACAAATTGGATAATGGAAACACAAAAGGTCAAAGCTAAAACTTTTACACTGATAATTAAAAAATAACACACAAGATTATGTCCTTACTAATTGGCACCAATAATTGCGTTCGCTTTGTGAGGCTAAAAAAACGAAAGACATTTTATTTTGGAGGTTAAATGAACATACTTCACCTGGATACTGGATAGATGTTTCTACTTGTACGTCTCTACTCTTATCACTTTAATTACTGGTGGTGCCTTTGATTAAACGGGTAACAAACGACTACACAGTTACGAATCTGACCAATCAAATTCTGGAATTAAAATTAAAAAATAAATAAATAATGAAATGGAAAATATGATGCAGTCAAAACTTTGTGCCTCTGACCCCATGCACGGTTCTCGTCAGTTTGCGTAGCAGCCTAATAACGGTGCTTAGCTCTGCGGGGTAACAACGACAAAAAAAGGAAGTGCAACGCTTCCATTTGTTAAATAGTCAGCGCTTCCCAGGCAGTGTGGAGATAATGGCAGGTCACGGAGCTAAGCTCGTGTCACAGAGCAGACGCTTTTCTCTCCTTGCCCTGTGATTAAACGCAATTAAGAGGCTCATGGTTGGTAAGTAGAGACCAATTTAGATTCACCAACCTTGTAGACTGAAAGCAAATAGGACTCTGTGAACTATACCTTTATTTAGATAAGATACTTAAGGTAAAAAAGATCTTATCAATAAGAAAATCCCTATTATTTAATACACAAATGTCCAAACTTCCCACAATGAGTATTCACTTCTACCAGGTTAAAGTAGCTCGTTTCATCACAATGATCACCAAGTTTTCTTTTGCAATAGAGTATGTGTGATTTCTTAGGATGCCCTCGTGTCCTGAGCACATTTTTCTCTACTATAAGAATGACCGTGGAACCTCAGCCTATAACTTCAATTTGTTAGGCAAAAATGTTTATTGTGATCCAAATTTTCCCATTAGAAATCATGTAAATTCAGATAATCCGTTCCAGCCACCCTAAAATTATTAGCAATCATAACTTTGCACGAACGTTGTGCGCAGACATAAAATAAATCCAACCTGTCAACATACCACCAATCCATCAACAAAGAAAGTGTGAAACATCACACTATAGGGGGAGGGACTTGTAAATTTATAAAATCCATAAAACGGACCTTCCTTGGCTTGACTTTTCATTGACGCAAAACATGTGTTAAAGGGCTTCCAGAAAGATTCTTAACATAGCCGGCATTCGTTTGTGTGTGTGTGTGTGTGTGTGTGTGTGTGCAAATTTTAAATTCTTAATAAAAAAGTTTGTAATGGAGGACATTCGTGCCCAAGGTTCCACTGTAATGGGTTATGATATTATAACAAATAATTTGCCTCTGATTTTTAGGAGTCCAAGCTTTAGTGTTTCTTTATTTCCTGCCGGTTTAATACACACTGCTTTCATTTATCTTATTTTATAGAATTAAGTGCTTAAGGTTAAGGGTCTGTGCAAAAGGGCCCAGAAGTGACAACATGGCAGTGCTGGGATTAGAACTCGGGGTGTGTGTGTGTGTGTGTGTCTGTATAATACACAAGCGCATTCAAGCATGTCTCAATTACTCTATCCATCACTCTCGTTCATTTACTCTGACTCCTCCGGCTACTTTTTTTTAACTCGCTTTTCTTTTTCTGGCTTTAGTTATTTCTTCTCACCAATGTCTCTTTCTCTTTCTCTCTTTTTTCTCCCTCTTTCGATCTCCTGCTGGTTTTCAATATCTCTCCCCATCTATTTTTTATTAGCTCTCTGTCTCAGCTTTCCTTGTGTTATCTCTTAGAATCGATAACTATATATTGTTCTTTCTTTCTTTTTTTTGTCATTGTTGATTCCTCCAGGTCATGTTCTTTTCATCTTTTTTTTTTCCTGTTTGTAGTCGTTGTATTTCTTAGCATTTCTTCCCATCTCTTCTTTTGTCTGTCTTTCTCTCTTTAAACTCTGCTCGGCAGCTGTGGAACGCCCCCCTCATTGCCGTGTCTGCTTCGGAGGAGAGAAATAGAGCACGAGAATGCAAATCGACATCACCAACCGATGACAAATGCCTAAATGCCAACTGCCCAGAAGACCAGCCCTGTATTAAACCACCACCTGGCTTCCCCAGACTACATTAGCCACTCAATTAGAGATACACACAAATGGAAGGGGGACGCGCTTGTTTCCTTTTGCTATTCCTCGTACTGCTGTCATGTTTCCCCGTAGCCTCTCTGTAGGAGGCACACCCACGGTCATTCTAATGCAAAGAGAGCACTCCAGTGCCATCATTTGTGTTTGAAATATTATTCCATCTTTGCATCCTGCTGCTCTTAAAATCCCATCCATCATCAGGAGATTCTGGATTCGGTACACTTCCACCGAGCCAAGACGGAGCATTTTTACAGCGTTCGCATCGACTGATTGGCAGCAAATTGGAAAGATATGGCAACCTCTGACCCGAGCCGCGCTGTCATTTCGACGTGCTGCGAGTAACAGTGTTAAGAACGCTGAAACTGACTCAGATTTACCGGAGAATTAGTCATTTTCAGCAAAGCGCCAGTCAGACTTCGGGTGTTTCAGTCGTTCAATATGGCTGATTCAGATCCGCATTTTCGTGTGCGTGACACCGCAGGATTGGGGATGCAGCAGGGGGTAAAGTGAACTGTGGAATACGTCAGAATGTTAATCTTTGTGTCTCTGAATAGATTAGCTTTGATAACACACAAACTATTTTTGGGGCTGATTTCAGTATACATTTTTTTACTTATACTGATTGACCATTTTTGGTATAATTTGCTGCATTAACATAAAAGATCTAAAGTATAGCGGTGCCTTGACCTACGAGTTTAATTGGTTCAGTGACGGAGCTCGTAACTCAAATTACTCGTATGTCAACTCAATTTTTTTCCATTGAAATGCCATTAATTTCGTTCCGGGTCCCCAATTTTTTTATTGTTACATGTTTTAAATAAGAAAAATAAACTTAGTAAAATATCAAAATAAATAAGAAAAACACTACAATAGGATGTACTGCAATAAACTGGTTCTATTAAGTATAATGTGCAGCATTTACCTTGGTGATCAGGCGACTACACTTGCTAACGAATAGCTGACTAGCTATCGAGTGAGACACGGGATGTTGTGCGCATGTTACGACGTTCGCTGCACCGTTTGCTATGCCAACTAGCGCTTGGGTGTCTGAAGCTGGCGCATAGCGGACAACTCCGATTTAGAAAAAAACTTGTTAGTTGGGACATTCGCAACTCAAAGGTACCACTGTAACTCTGTGGAATTCATTTTGAACACCATCTTCAGTATACCACAAGCTATTTTCTTTGCACTTTTATAATCCCAAAAACATGTTTTTTGTCTTATTATTGTTTCTATACTTTAACTGAACTTGTAACAGGAGCTAGCTTGTTTTAAGAACATTCCACGTTGAAAGTAGCTATGGAGGAACCTCAGCATACTAATTAAATTCGTCGAGTGCTTGAGGTGAAAATTTGTGTTGCGATACAGATTTTTTTTTAAGGCAATTGCAGATAATCCTTTCTAGCCAACCAAAAAATTTGATAGTATCATGATTTTTTTACGCTATGATGTTTTTTTTATTGCATATACAAACAATCGAAACATTTAGAAGACTTGTAAATGAAGTAAAATTTGAATTCAATACAACCACACCACCAGTTTGTCAAAAATGCAGAAAACGCCAGTGGTATCATGTGTCGACTCTTTCAAAACAACTCTTTCGCTGACTGAAAAAAATTAGATAATTCATAAAACTGCCTTTCCACTGACTCCAGGACGTTCGTGCAACTTAGCTGGCGTTTTGTTTGTTTTGTACCTATGCCGAGCATACTTTATACGCCGAAACAAATTTCTTTCAATTCCTAGGGCGAAAATTTGTAAGCTAGGGCATTCATAAGACGAGGTTTTACTGTATAAGCCAGCTGTTTCCAATCTCCATCCTGGAGGGTCGGGGTGTCCTGCAGAGTTTAGCTCCAACTTACCTCAACACACCTACCAAGTATACCTAGCAAGATCTTGATTAGTTGGTTTAGGTGTGTTTGATTAGAGTTCAAGCTAAACTCTGCAGGTCACCCTGACCCCCCAGGACCCAGTTTGGACACCACTGGTATAGAACAATGTAGTGCAATGTAGTGCAATGTAGTGCGTTTCCTATAACATCACAGACTTAAGGCTTAAAATGTTTTAAACTCTTTCAGAATCCAACCAATCAAACACGTTTATTTATATAGCACATTGTGCTTTACATAAGAGAATAAGGACTTTGCTGTCTAAGTTATAAAACAACCCACTGTAGAGAACTTTCTCTGAGCCAAAGATAACCTTTAAGCATTGTTTCTGTTCGCTGCTGCAGTCTTTGCACACTTTTTTCGTCTTTTTGAAAATGCCTGTCAGGACCAACAAACCTTTTTGTTAAATCGTGGATCGCAGGCCAAGGTGATGTTCTCAGATATGCTTTGATGTGTTTTTTTGCATGGTATAAAAATGTGTGTGTGTGTGTTGCGAGCACGGCCGCACGTGAAACCGACACACGCTACAGTGAACATGAGTTGGCAACTCGGCTCCCAGCAAGAGGCGAGCGCGCCGAGGCTGAAGGAAGATGACACATCAAAAGCGAGGTGTGATGTTGAGCCATCGGCGGCATCGAGTGTGTAACGGCTCTGACATCACAGCAGCCCCGGGGGCCTGTTTTTCTTGCCCAGTGAATCTGAGCTGTCTGAATGTGTAGAACTGTATAAATATTACAGAAGAGGGTTAAATGAGATGTCTTTACATCGGGGTGGGTGGAATAGTAGGATAAGTCTTTGACGTGTTCGTGTGGCCACATTTCTTACACGATTCTTCTTTCGACCCGGATCCTACTTTAATTAGAAAATAGATAGGTGTATGAAATAAACCACATCGAGGGGAAATGACAAAACAATATCACAGATGTTGACTGGCAGTAGAAGGTCTGTACTCCATAGCAGCATTTATTACCCAAGAGAGCATCGAACCAACAATTTTATGTTCAGTCACATGTTTAGGTTCATCCCTTCAAAAACAAAGCAGCTTGCAAATTAAGAGGATTTTTCAAAACGATGTGATGGTTAACGATCCTTATAATGCACTTGTCTCCAAGAAATATGGTAGGCTACTTTTCGAAATCTTGATATCATTTCTGGTGTTGTGTGCCACATGCATCATAGGTCCATAGATGTGTCGCCTGAGGCTATGTCCATTTCAGGAACTGGATGATACAGATAAAAACTGAGCTCTAGTCGGGTGATGAGTAGAAGTAAAGTAGAATCAAATTTCACTTCAGATTTCTTTAAGACTTTGCAGGATTTCCAGCCTGATCCGTGTTACGTACCGTATTGTTGAAATTTGTTGTTGATTTTCGGCCCAAATGATGCGAAGTTGCGAGAGATGAAATAATAGTCTAAAAGTAGTTTGTAAATATTTCAGTAGAAATGTCGATAACGGGTGTGGGTTCATATCATAGAAAACCAAACCATAATGGTAGACAATTTTATTTGGTATGTTGCCAATAGTAGTTTTTAAATTTGAGTTTTTCACTCTATATGGAAAGACGTTTTGGGACACCGGACCATCATGGCCAGGCGTCTTTTTTGGTCATCCTATTCCAAATTTAGTCTCACTGTTCCTTCTGTAATTTTTTTTTGTAAGTTTTTTACTCATCAAAATAATTAAGGATTTCAATTATGTTTGAGTTAAAGCCCCACCACCACCAAGCTGCCACCGTTGGGCACTTAAGCAAGGCCTATAACCCACGTCATGTTCCAGGGACACTATATCATGGTTGACCCTGTGCTTTGACCCTACTTCTATTATATTCAACGACAGCCACAACACAGGCGTCCCACAAAGGACAAGGACTTTTTACAACGGAAGTTTTTTAGTGCATAAGGTTATACATATATAGTAATTGTGAAGAGTCTTTACCGTCTGTGTAAGGAGGCTCCAGTGGCAGTGTTTTGTAATAGTCGTGTGTCTTCAGGCTTTCTAGATAATAATCAGACACGTCTGATAAAGAAAACAGTGTAACACAAACTCTTCTGTATACTGTTAAAGCGTGCAGATTCCTCCATAGCTGAGGAATATCCCGATCTAAGCCAGCGTCCGAAACGTTTATAGAACATGATGTAAGAGCTGTTCAGAGCCTGTTTATTTATACACTTATGAAAATAGTTGCTCATTTTTATTTCCCACTACAGGCATTGCTCCAGTGGGGATTTTCTACCACTTCTCTCATTCTCTCTCTCTCGATTTTCCTAATCTGTCTCATTTGTTCTTTTTTATATTGATAAATTTTTATGTTTAATTCAATATGTTTGGGAGAAAAGTTTTAATCTTCTTTTAATCTGCTCTTCGAGATGATCTCTCAAAAGAGTTTTTATCAAGGCGAAAGAAAAGCTCTGCAATTCATTTATTTATTTATTTTTCTTCGATAGAGTAAAAAAAAAAAAAGAAATCGTTTTCACATCAAGTTTCAGACGGAGAAATTGAATTAGCACTGACTGTCTAACCAGATACGAGCTCTTCCTGTATACGGGCGTATAAATAGCAGCCAGAAATCTTATTACTGTCCTATAAAATTTAGCTTAAAGACTTTGCAGGACTTTCAGCCTGATCTAAGTACCGTGTTTGTGAAATTGACGTGAAGTTGTGAGAGATGAAATAATAGCCTAAAAGTAGTTTGTAAATATTTCAGTAGAAATGTCTATAACGGGTGTGGGTTCATATCATAGAAAACCAAACCATAATGGTAGACAATTTTATTTGGTATGTTGCTAATAGTAGTTTTGAGTTTTTCACTTTATATGGAAAGAGGTTTTGGGACACCGGACCATCAGGTCCATTCGTCTTTTTTGATCATCCTATTCCAAATTTAGTCTCCTGTAATTACCTCCGTTTTTTTCTGCAGGCTTTCCACTAGATGTCTGTGAGTGGATATAATCATTCAGTCACCATAGTATTAGTGAGATCAGGGGTTTAGACAAGGTTCCAGTTCTACCCAACTCTACCACTCAGTTCTACTCAAGCTCTCCACTCTGACTAGAACACGGCATGTCTTTATGTTCTAGTCTTTAATTCCACCAAAGGAAGAATAGAACATACAACCTACAAAGACGTTTTAGACAACTGTGTGGCTCAGATTTTATAGAACAGATTGGAGAAGAACTGTGGGCTAGCTGGTAAGTTGTCCACATATATTTGCCATATTGTACAGTATATTGTGCCAGATAAATTGGTGCCCCAAATAGGATAAATGTCTTTTCTGAGGCAGTGTGGGGGTTGTGCTGTTAATTTACAGCTCTGTGACGCTTACAGTGAAAAGCGGTTCGGCCCATTGGGTCCCCGCACAGGTTCCTTGTACTCAACCTGTCAAGTGCCTACAGTAAAACTCTCGCCTCATCGTGAAGACGCGAGGTGGGAGGAAAGAAGGGAGAGAGGGAAGAGAAAAACAAAAGACAGAAATTACAGTCTAGGCCATGTGAGAATGTGAACCCTATTTTTGGAGCTGTATATGGGGTGCTACCAAAAACCATCTTAGATTATGGAAGGTTGCTGACATAGAGTACATTGAGTAGGATGCAAGGGTCAAAGGTTAGCCATGTTTGGCAAAGTACACCAATTACATTCTAAAAATACTTATCTGAACCAATATGCTGATAAACCTCATAGTGCAGCATTGGAAATCTTTACAGGTGTTCCTCATAACTCTACAACAAGAATTATGCTAATTAAACATAAATAAGTCACTTTTTCACACCGGGATGTTTTTTTTTTTAACCAAAATGCATTGACAGCCGAAAAACTGTGACTCTGTGGTGCATTATGATGAAGGCCCCCCCCCACAGTGTTCAAGGTGCTGGATTGCTAACCAGAAGATTCTCAGCACCACCAAGTTATCACTGCTTGGCTCCCGAGCAAGGCCCTTAACCCCCAGTTGCTCAGTTGTATAAATGAGATAAAACATCTGGATAATGTCTGCCAAATGCCAGAATTGTAAATGTGTTAAATGAAGCTGATCTCAAGACGAAAAATCTTTTGTCTCCGCTGTCTTAAACAGGGACGTCACAAAGAAGAATGTCTCGACTCTGACATGGAGGCTTAACTAAGATACCTTTGGTTCCATTTCAACCAAAACAACTTGGTAGCTGAATGTCTAAACTTTTAGTGTAGTTTGTTTACTTCAGGCAGATGATGTATTACTACAGGTTATGTATTGCCAACCCTTTGATTACTAAAGGTTTGGGTTATTAAGTGACTCTGTTGAGAAGATGAGAAATCTGTGAACATTTTCCAATAATCACTTTCTCTTTTGCCAATGAGAATGAAGATAATTTGGTCAAATAATTTGAAGTATTTTGATTTCTAAAGATAAATTGTTGCCTCTCATGGCAAAGGTTAAGGTCAAGGATTTTGGGTTCTGCATGTTTGGTTAGTTTCCTGTTCCAAAGAATTTTGGCTACCGATTGGCTAAATTAGATACTTTTCCACCAAGGATATTGTTTGCTGCATGTTTTTGCCAAGATTTTAGTTACTAAAGATGAATTTATTCGCCTTAAGACAAGGATTCCGGCAATTTTAATCACTTTTTACAAATTATCATGGCTACCGAAGGCATTTGTTTATTAAAAGTATGCTAGTTGCTTTTAGCGCATGTATTTTAGCTGCTAAAAATTTTAATAAGTCATGAGAAAAATGATTTGGGTACAAAATCCTGTCAGATCATGTACCATGAATCCATCGGCTTTTTGAATTGAGAGCACGATTGCGACAGGCTTGTCATGTACCTGTCTTACGTACAGACTTGTGCAATATTCTAGAAGCCTGCAATAGGTGGCTTCTCACGCTGTCTCTTTGTGAAGGATTTTTTGGAGCACCGGGCCCACGGATTGCGGAGGAATGGATCTGTGAACCCACGCTCACATGCTTGAGTTCTGCTCCTCTAAAGCCTCCCCCATCCTCTGGCTGAGCTCCCAGCCCCCCTTTTCTCGCTATCTTTTTCATTCTATCTTTTTCTCTTATTTTTCCATATGTAATCTTTTCTGAAAAGTGATAACCTACCATCTTTTAAAGATGTTATTTTTGGGTTTTTTTATTCTGACCCCGTATCTCACAATTTTTTGCTCTTGTGGGCATCTGTTATCCTCGTGAGCTTCCTGAGTCATCGAGCCTGTTTGTCTTCCGTTCCATTACGATCACCTTGTAAAAACGCACGTGAAAAGGACGTGTTTAAGATTTACTACGATTCATGTTCGTGTTACGCAAAAGACTGAGAGAGAGCAAGAAAATAAGCGATAGAGAGAAGCGTCTGGAATTTTTTTTTTCTCTCACCCTCTCCTCCTCTAACAGCCTCCCACAGACATCCTCAAACCTATCATTTTCTCCGCAGTACAAGAGTTGTGCTGCTGAATTTCAAAGAGCCTCCTACGCCCGACAACACTAGAGCAAGCATAATTACCAACGACTTCGAGCCCCATCCTTCTGCACTTTGTGCATGATGTAGTTTGCCGTTTACACACAAACACATCTGCATATATTCATAATTCCCGTGCCCATGGCATTAAGCGTTTCAACCGCAGACATCTCCGGAAAAATGAGTGGATGAGCATGTGAGTGTCTAACTGCTTCAATCGATACTCTCATCTCACTTTAGAGTTGACGGTGCCACCGTGTCAGCTTCTCTGTGATGTTCCTCCAAATCCCATCATCTATATCTCTTATCGTCAGACCAAAAGCCCAGCTTAGGCCAAGTCCATTATACTGGGGTTGAGGTTGTTTTTTCAAATTATAATTGGATATTTCACGGATGTCCTTGCAATTCCTGCACGCTCATTCTCTGGGTCCCTTGGAAACAAGTCAGCCATTTTGATGCGTGTTGTCATGGTGATCCCGGCAGTGAGGAATACTTGCAGCATTAAGCAAAAAGGTTCACCTAAATCTAAAGGTGTGTGTGAGCGAGCGAGCAAGCAAGTGTGTTTATATAAAAATGCCAAATACCAAAAATGAAGGCCCGGGCACATATATTTACATTTACATATATTTAAAACAAAATCCTGCTCTAGACATATAAACAAGTCTAGCCACCAGGGCAATTGCAACCCCATAAGGACCGTAAATGTTTGATCCTTCCGGCTTGACATTTCCCTGCCGGACAAAAAGTGTTTAGCACACAATCTCGGTATGTTACGTCTTTCCATTATTGCCTAACTGGAACTAAGAGACCCAAATACTGTTCCAGCATCACAATGTCCCTGTGCACAAAATTCCTAATCTCCATGAAGACAAGCTGTGTTCTAGATGTTTTGGAGTAGAAGAACTCTCATGTCCTGTACAGAGTACCCCTTTAAACCGAACACCATTTGAGATGAACTGGAACCCCGACTGAACCCCAGACCTCCTCACCTCAACATTAGTGTCTGATCTCATTAATACTATCAGAACTGAATGATCGAATCCACACAATCTAGTGGAAAACCTGCACGGAAGGCTGTAGGTTTTTATAGGAGGAAGAGTGGGACTACATCTGGAATAGGATGATCAAAAAACACATATGGGTATAATGGTCAGGTGTTCCAATACTTTTGGATGAAGGAAAAACAGCAATGAAAAGCTCAAGCTCAAATGTTTTGCCCAGTCTGATGTTTTGGCTGCCACAATGTTACCCCAACACGCTAGTTAAATAACTGAGGACATAAAAGTTACTAGTAAAAACATGACAGATATTCGGATCTTGTTTTTGTGTTATAATATGAGGGTACTTGTCTAAAACTGGCTATGGGTTGTGAGATTTACTTTATACAGCGTAGATTTTCGAGCTTTACTTATCTTATTGTTTGAATCTTATTAAAATGGTACATATGTAACTTAATATGGGTAAATTTGTGTTTTTATTGGGATGCATTAATAGTGTGTTGAAGTAGCAGGAAGTCTGTAAAATCATTAAAAAGACCACTGGGTAAGTGATATCTCTATTGTGCTTCTCGGTCCTACATTCTACACGAAACAAAGGTGAAAAAAAATGGGCTAATTAAGAGTATTAACACAGCCTGTGGAATAAAATATGCGAGTGCTTCAATTCCTGAGTGGGTGGATGAAGCAAAAGGGCGACAGTTTTGCCTGGTGCTCTTCTACCGAATCTAAAGACGTTATTTGAGTCTGAGCGGCATCATGGTTTTCATCGTGTGAGGCGTTTAATGCAAGATGACTAAGCGATTAATAATGTTGTGTAACAGTTTTTGTGATAGACAGAACTGTATTTTTCTTTTTTCTCAGTTTCTTTTCTGCTATGATTCTGAGAAAATCTGTACATACAGTAGGCAGCTGTACATCAGCCATGTCGAAGGAAAAAAAGAAGAAGTTTTATTTATATGGCGCCTTTTCATTGCTCAAGGTCGCTTTACATAGTACATCCCATCATAGACAATACAACACGTGAGGCCAAGGAAGCCATTTTAACCAAAATACATATTAAACAGATACGTTGTTAGCTGAGTCTTAAAAGTGAACAAAGGTGATATATTTCGAAGTGAAAGGGGTAGTGCATTCCATAATTTAGGAGCATTAACACCAAATGATCTACCACCTATAGTGGACATCTGATAACGAGGATCAGTCAGGAGTAAGACTGTCATAATTATTAAATAATCGTTTGATCGCAATTATTTGACGTAACCGCGATTGTTGGATCCGACTGCAATTATTGCACACTTTTATTATCCACTAGGGGGAGCTGTATTACCTGCAGCCCCCTACTTTCTAGCAGAATGAGTGATCGGAGCGGCATGATATGAAAGTCGGAGCGTCGGGGTTTTCTGACGCTCCAAGTGCCGCCTCCATACTCATAATAACATCCCATAATGCAACTGCAGAGAACAGGAATTAATTTATATGTTGGTAAACAGATAAACACAGTGACAGGACACCAAATATGGACTTCCTTAAATACAATTTATCTCTAATAAAATATTTACAGTCGAGCGTTAATAAAGCACAAATTGGAGCGATTATAAATGCTTTCGTTTGCTTTTTGTTTGATTATCAAAGCCTTAAAACAAACAATTAATCGGTGTGAAGCCCCCAAAACAGGCAATAAATCACCATATTCGCAATTATTTCTTCGACAATTAATCGTCACCCAAATTTAAGGTCAAATAATTGCGATCAAACAGTTATATAATAATTGTGACAGCTTTATAAATAGGTTTAGGATCGCATTTGTGACGTGGTCCAAATTGACTAATGGTAAAAGGAAGTGTGTGTGTGTGTGTGTGTCTGAGCCTTTGCTGACTCATGTTCCGACAACAGACTGTGCCACTTCATTGACTTTGACACACAGTCATCAGTCTGACAGTAGTAGTGTCCTAATTCAGGCCTGGCGCATTCCGGGCCTAAACCAACTCGTAATTGGAGGAAAAGACCGCCGGAGGGTTATAGCATTATGATTACATGCATTACGTCATGATAGTGGAGGAATGAGTGACATACAGCACTTTTTTTAGTTTAGCGAGTTAATCATTGTTCTCAATCTGTGCATAATAATTGACATTTTATAATTTATTTTGCAGTCCCTGTGCTGTCTCTCTCTGTCCTTATGACTTTCTCTCTCATTAAATTTCCATGTCATAGTGACATTTAGATTTCATTGAGTCATTATGATTGTGGTTATTTCCCATAACCGTATTGTTGATATATGTCTAATGTCCAAAGCCTCGTTTGACTGAAGGGAAGGACGTTAAACTTTTCTATGTAATAATTTATTAAGACAATGAAATTTTTTGTAAAGGATGTTAAATATAAAAACTCAGAGTTAAACTGAAGGACTAGGCATGCGTGTGTAAGTGAGACCTCATTAAATAGTTACTATAATTTAATTAAAATTTACATTTCACATTTAAAAATTGACTATATTGAAATAAAAGGTCAGAATAGCCGAAAACCTTTTTAGTAAAATGGGTGAATGATTAAAAACTAATGGTTAAAAGAAAAATTCTGTTGCTCTGTGAAAGCTGTTGGAAAAAAGGTGCATGCCAATGAAAGACCAAAGCTACCCATGAGTCATAGCTTCATTAGCCAAAACGCTTATACTGAAAGCAGAGACTCGATGCCTCGAGAGCTACGCAGTTCAAAATCCGACATATTGTGAGATTTCAGTGGTCAGCCTCTGACATCGAGGATTTCTCAAAGTCATGTGACTGCCCCCTGGTGTGGTGTTGCGTATGTGGCACCCTGTGCGTTCAAAGTGTTCGTCCATTCATTATCATCTTAATTTGGAATATGTAATCTGTTATCATCTTGTCTCATCTTGCATATTCTAATGAAATATTATTTCTCGTAACAGCCTCTTTATGAACAGGAAGAACGAAGGACACTTCCACCGACCTCCATCTGTCTTTCTGTAAAGGGAGAAGCTTTAAGAAAAGGCGCTTTAAATATCCGACCTTAATGAGTTTCTCTACGAAACGATTTTAATTAGATTTGCTGGGCCAATTACGCTGCCGGTTTCTGAAACACAAACACGCTCCCTGAAGGGAGCCGAGTAGGGATGTTGAGGGGATAAAAAAATGCCTTTCTGTCAGCTTTCTGTAATTAAAACAGGTGGAAAAAGGAACATTTCTGAGTCGTATTTCTCCAGAGGCTAAATCGCGGCGTCATTGTTTTGCGTGTGCATGGCGACAGCCGGCGTCCAGTGTTTTAATGAAAAGGAAATGAGGCAGCCGAATCATAATGTCCCATATTTCCAGCCATTTCAACAAGGCAGTAGTGATTAACTCGGTCACGTTTGGAAGGTTATGCTAAAAGCAATCGCTTTCGCAGTGCTGAACGCTTCTGGATGAATGTAATAATGAGTATTATTAGAGATTAACCTGGTGGCAGTTTGGATTAGGAATTTAAGGATCCCACTTGCTTGATCTTTGCTACGGTATAAACATGAATGCTTTCTGCCTCAGGTTATCGTTGCTCTGTGTTCCAACACAAAAGTTCTCCTGTTTTGCCCATATGTTGATCTGCACAAAACATTTGTGATACTTTCATGTGCTGTACGTCAGCAGCATTTCAAGCATTCCTAAACATGTAGAACCAGTTTCTCGCTGGTTTCTGCTTGGGTAATCTGCAAATCTGTGTTGGGTTTTTTTTCCCACTGAAAGTGTGAGACCCTGTTATTATTATTATTTTTTTTTGGTGTTAAACCGGTAAAACCGTACAGAATACCGAAGAAAGAGATTCTATCAGGAACTAGCTTCATAGAGTTGGTGCCTGTGCCTTGTCGTTTTCTTTGTCCTTACTGCTCCTACACTTGTGCTGAGAGATGTGCCTGTCTTCATCTTAAATTCACTGGAACTCCAGGGAAATGGCCCACCTGTGGCTTTTCTCGAATGGATGCTTGGCGTAGGTCCACAAGTTGTTAGGATGCGCTTAATATCGATGACGTGTTCCGTTGCACCTTGTGGAGTTTAGCAAGGACAGGATGCATTGTTTTGGTCGAAGAAGGCAACCCAAGGATACAGCGTACAGTGAGAAACACTATTTGATTTTTGACGAAGTTGCGCTGAAATTTGCATCCAACCCCGGATTCATAGACTCAGGTAATCATTATTTTATAGGCTTTTAAGTAACATCATTCATTAAAACTGAAAAGTAAACCCTTTCTCGTCTCAGTGACACCTGAGACTGAGATTATAGATAAATGTTTAAGAATAGAGCTGACCACCACAAGCGTACTGTTTAGCACCAGCAGATTGTAAATCCGAGTCCTAGGACAAGCACAGGACGAGTTCTGGCAGGTGAAAATGTATTGGTTATGGACACTCCAGAGCGCATTAGATCTACAGGTTTGAAGGCTATGGTTTGGTATCATATGAGTATGAATGTCAGCCTTGTGCGTGTTTTTGACACTGGAGGTTTCACTAATGCAAAATAAACATATTAAATACTGAAAACCTCAGGATTTCGCACGATTTACTTTAGACAAAAATTCAAGGTTGTCCTTCTATTTTGTGGTGATTCATATAAAAATGTTTTATTCCTCAGTTATCTAATGAGATTCATTGCATATTTATTTCTGAAACCTGCCTGCCTTGGTATTAAGACAGGGGTTCAGTACCGGTCCATGGATCATTTGAAAAAAAAAATCTGGTTAAAATTATATTTATTTTTCATTCATTAGTCTTTTGGATGTTATTTTTAAAAATGACTGTTTCCGCCCTCGCCTTACTTACGCACTTGATTTTGGCACCGCTATTTCACGCAACAAAATTCACTGGAGAGCTTTTTCAGGAAGGAACGAGCAACTGATGGGACAGCAGAAAGGTCCTAGACTGCCAGCAAAAAGACATCTGCATTTATTGTAATTGCCTAATATAAAGTGTAATTATTGCATTCAGTTTGCATACTATACACTGAGAACTTGTTATTTGAACCCCTGCGCCTCTGCCTGGTCTGTGGAGAAATTTTCATGCATAAAACTGGCCCCTGGTACAAAAAGGTTGGGGACCACTGTATTACAGTATTAGTATAACCTTAAAGATCTGTAAAACAACAGGCATTAATGTTCACTGTGTGGGCAAGAAGGCCAAAGTTTAAACTCCTTCCGGAACTTTAACATCATTAATTTTGGTATGATATCTTTTGTGTGGGTGTCCACCAGTCCCAAAATAGGATGTAACAGTAGTAAGGAGAATATGTTGCTGATTAAGAGCTGTTTGATGACTTGAGTAATGTAAAGAGATTTTCTCTTACTTTAGTTGAGATTTGTTCCCAGTTCTCAGCATCACGCCTGTCAGATGGTGGACATTCTGTCATACTGGATGAAGATGGGTTATGCCACAGATTGTGGGGATCTGTGAGCCAGGCTCCTCTTTGTGTTTCTGGTGCTAGCTTGCAATGACTTCTGGTTGGCACTGCAAAGAATTTTTGAAAAATTTTGTGTTTCTGCATCTTTTGACTGCACCATGTCATCATTTGCCTTGCTTATTAATATTATTTTACTTTATTTAGAGCAGTACTCTTGGAAACCACTTGAGGGTGCTGTCCTCAACTGCATTAGAGATTAAATTGATCCTGACATATAGAAAGAAAATGTTCTGTTTTTTGCCTAATTGTTTGGATTTGTGTTAAAAGGAAATCGGTCATTATTCCAAGAAATTCAGAAATTCAACTGACATGTTTAGGGTCTATAAAATGTTAATGTATCATAGTATATAATAGTATTACTATGACAGGTACCTCCTACTTCCTACATGAAAAGATGTCTTTTTCTTACTTCAATTCCCATGCAATTTTGTGCATGTGATCTCTCTCTCTCTTGATCCCAAAACAAAGTCCCACCCAGGTGGTCTTGTCATCTCAAATCCTTAAAAGTTAAATTACCTAAATAGCTTAACATTGTCCAAACCTTTCTTTGTTCCTAATCCAATCCTAATCGAAAAAAATCATTGTTTAGTTTGGGGGGGAGCAGGAGAGACTATCAGAAATTTTAAGGTGGATGAAAACATGTAATTGCAAATGGAGATAGATGGTAGAGTTAACTAACGGTCTAATAACCACTAAGAACCGTTTTAAAAGTTAGCTGGGGTTTCGTCATCAGTGCGTGAGTGCATCGTTGCATAAGTCAGGAATCTCCTTAGTGGTCAGCCTGGTCTCCATGGCATGAACTGGACAATAAAGGAAGGTGAGTTTTCTCCCACTTCCAGGATTCCTTATAGTAGAAAATGCAAGTTATTCGAAAAAAATACTGCAGCTGGAAGTCTTGGATAGGTATACAGACAACCTCATTATTAGCATTTTCACCATGGTTTAGACGATGTAAACAGAAGGTTTGCTCAAAATCAATAGCTTTTGGTAGGTTGTTGGAGGTGTTGGTGATTTCATGCTGAAGCTTGTTCAGATGCCCCCCCCTCCTTTTCTTACATGTGAAATGTGAGGGATTATGACGGTCT
Source organism: Bagarius yarrelli (assembly GCA_005784505.1). Taxonomy (NCBI): domain Eukaryota; kingdom Metazoa; phylum Chordata; class Actinopteri; order Siluriformes; family Sisoridae; genus Bagarius; species Bagarius yarrelli. The sequence goes on along the minus strand of VCAZ01000037.1, from coordinate 2,583,118 downwards.
TTGGAATGTGGCCCAGAGGTGAAAGTCTTTGAGCAACCACAGACATATTTGTGTTAGATTGAGAGGTATTCTGAAACTAAACGTGTGGAGGTCTACAGGGATTGCAGAGTTAATCTTGAGCAGGTTGGCTATATACTTGATTCCATGAAAACTCCTACCTTTAAAGACGCAAGTTTTTACCTAGTCTTGGTATTTTTGAATGTGACTTCTGAAGGTGGAGCTGTAGGTGGGAAAATACCATTAGCCAAGCCCAGAGAGGCAAAGCTAGAAGACAGAAAGCAGGAGAAAAGGGAGGAACACAGACACAGCCCGCGGCAGAGGGGAAGAACAGCCGAATAAGGACTCAGCAGGTGGTGTGTCACCTGAGCGGTACGGGTGGGCTGGAAAAAAAGTAGGAGGAGGTTGGAAAAGCCAGGAATGAGGACGGACCGGTTTCCTGCACTTCTGCAGGACTCTTCTGAGCTTAGAGACTCTCTAGCAGATTTTGATTCAGTCTCACTTAAAAGAACACAATGGATTACTGACTTTAACACCTCACCTATAGTGGGTTGCATACCTGAAAAGGAATGCTGTAATGGAGAGGCTTCATCAAAATGCCCTGTGGGGGTCCTGCGAAGGTCTGCCCCTGGGGTACAACGCATTGGCTGCAGCAGGAAGACGGTGAGTATGTATGGCTCCCTGGATGAACCCCAGAAACAACAAATTTTAACAGCGGATCATGAACATAGGTCACAGAGACTTCACAGTGTGTGCATGCTGGCTGCCTCAAAGTCGACTAGCATGCTTGTGACCAATTCCTTCTCAGCTAAAACGGGAATCCGAGACCAGCTTCAACAGCGTAGATATAGAAGAGTAAATGATGGACAAAAGCAAGACATGCCTCCGTCATTCCGGTTACTCTCATATCCCCAACAGGAGGTTCCATCACGTCGACCCCTACAGGCAACTGGAAGACCTCGACCTGTTAGTATGACTGTTCTAGAGCTTAAAGAGGCTGCCAGATCACAAGATGAACTGGTTAACCGCACTTTCAGTGACGCTGCAAGCCTACCCCGTTCTGGTTTTCGATGGAGGCTCTTTGGTCGACCGGGTCCTGATAAGGAGGTGACAGCCCTATCAGTAACTACAAGCAGCAAACCAGATAGGCCAAAAAAAAGATTTAGCTCTCTGCGAAGGAGCCTAAGCCTCAGGCTCAAGCGGAATTGTAATCAACCAGAGCACGAGGCTGTACGAGAAAGAACATGGACGACGAGTACAAGAGAAGATTTGACACAATCCAACCAGCCGTTCTCGTATCTGACCGGCAGGACATTGTCTTCTGCTTATGAGCACGATAAGTCACAGAGAGGCAAGCAACTAATAGAGTTTCAAACCAGAGGGAAAGTCTCAGTTATCGAGGTCCCTTTAGCCCCCCCTAAACTCACCAAGCCCCTCAAACCAACGTCTTCAGAGCCAAATTTTTGGCAGCTATTCACTAGTCGCTTTAAAAGAAAAGGCAACAAATCTGGGGCCTGTCCTGAACGCCAACTACCTGGCACTGATCCTCCAGCCTGGAATAAAAAGCCACAGCCAGTTACCATAGAGACACTACAGGGCATTGATTTCAGCAAAGGTCAAGGTAAGTTGTGTTTGTCTGACAGCTCTGCAGCAATCCAACCTATTTGGTTCCTAATCTCAGAAGAGCACAAACCCTAAAAGTATTAAATAAGCCTGACATATTTAAGAGAAATTACGTAAGCGGTATTGTTTGGCTTGAGGTGTTATTCACTTAATGCTTAGCTTCACTAAACTAAAATTATGCACAAATTTAATAAGGATAAAAAAAAAATTTTTAAACGTCATCACTGATTAAGGAATCGGAAGTGACCGGGTTGACACAAGGATTAGCAGATAAAATAATATATAAAGAATGAATGAATAAATTATGAGAAACTTCAATCAGTTTTTTCTTCTTTAAGCTTATTCGGCATTAGTATAGAGTAATGCTTGCAAAGCCTGTTCCTGAAGCCTTACTGAAGATCCATCATAATATTTTTTTATGCAAATGTATCCGTAATCTTCTCATGTAGTTAAAAATGTGGAAGTAGTTAAAAAAGTTTGGGATTTTGCATTTTACATTAAAATGATGAAATTAATATAATTTCAAAGCTTCCAAGCATTCCCTCTTCCCAAACTCAGGTCCTGGAGGGCTGGAGGGCCGGTGTCCTGCAGAGTTTAGCTTTAACCCCAATAAATTGCACCTGATCCAGCTAATCATATCTTTTAGGCTCGTTTAAAGAAAATGTTTTATGGTTTGGAATAAGGTTGAAATTAAACTCTGCAGGACACCGGCCCTCCAGGAACTGAGTTTGACACCCCTGCTCTATTCAGTTTCAGCCTGGAAAAGCTTTTAATGAGCAATAAGTGTACAATTTGTTTAATCAGTTTCAAATATTATTTGGATAAAAGAAAGGCTGCGTTCCAGGCTATATAAGGTGTTTTAACGTCTTTTTTTTTTTTTTTACATTTCTGGGATCTTAGTTTTTCATGCATTAGGTATGTCTGTTTCAGGCAGCAGACTGGAAATCGAGTGTGTTATCAACGTGAGTCATGTTGCCATGAATACAATCCAACATGCAGCCATGCACTGGCAAACAAAAACATATTCTTTCTTCTAAAAATACACTACGTCGTTATCATATCTTTGTCCCACCTGGTAAAGGCATTTTGATTCAGTGTAGCTATGCTAAGATGTAAACATTACTGAGATCCACGAGGCTTGTTTAACCGGTTTGGTATCGAACATCTGAAAAATTCTGTTAATGACAAACACTTGTCTTTTGCAACCTTATAATTCCATTTAGTTCTAGTACTCATCAGATAGCACTTTTGAGCCACTTCGTCAGCGTTGGGATTGCGTATTGCATATCCTTACTTTGAAGACAGCCCTGAATCTTGAGATTTTGCCCTGGCTTGAGAACGTACCAAGCAGGCAATTAGCACTAAGCTGGGCGTGTTCACTTGGAAGGCAGGGCTCACTGCGCCTGTCCTGACCTGCCTGCTGATTGGCATGAAGCTTGTTGATGGATTTAAAGAAGTCTTTGTTGAGGTGCACAGATTTCAGGTTCTTGTCTGGAGAAAGAATAGAGTCTACCAGATTGGGAGTCTGAACGCCTTCAGGAGTTTTCTATGATAGCAATTGCAAGGTTTCCATTTATTTACTCATCAGTTGATATTATAGTACAGTAATGCCCCGAACATTGGCGAGGTTAGGTTCCAGAACCCATTGTGAATCAGAAGGAATTGTGGATGTTTGGGACGAGTCACTAAAATGCTAATAAATCCTCTAACCCTAAATATAACTCCGAATCATGCTCCCAAAACACTTAAAACTTAGCTTAATACATTACACTGAAAGCACTGAAAACACTTATCACACTGGTATGGAATTCGTGCAGATGCAGGAAGATGAAACGCAGCTTCACTCCTGACAGCACATACACAAAGCATCCGAGCTACAAGCCAATCAGCAACGAGGAAAGCTGGTACCCTGCGGTGTGAATGGTCACCTCTAACCCTTCCAGCCAATAGCGTGTCGTCATGAAACCTATGTCATTGCACAAACCCAATATAGTACGGATTTGCTGTGGACACTAGCAAAAGATTTATCATTTTTCTGTTGAATTTGCGTTAACATTTATTTACTATTACAAAATAGTAAATTAACTACAGTATTTTCTAATAATTACATAATTATTAGTGTCCCAAAGGGAAATAACATTGCGAACGGGTATCACATCTTGTAACAGTACAGTAACTTTACATTAAAAAGAGGTTTCCAAAGGAAAGCAGATTTTTTTTCGGAGGAATATTTTTTCTCGTCGTCTTTAACAACCCCCCCCCCCCCCCCCCCCCCCCCCCCCCCCCCCCCCCAAAAAAAAAACCCAAAAACCAGTAGAATTTTCATTAACAAAATTGTTCTTACCAATTTTATATTTAAAAGCTTGAAAACTTATTAGCAACTTCAAAAATTAAACAAACGCTTCCGCATGGCTTTTTAAGGATTTTGCAAAGCTGTGAAAAAATCACGGATGCAAATTAGTTAGATTCCACTGAAAATTTCTCTCGGAATCCAGAAACGCGAATGCAAACCCAAAAAAAAAAAGAAGAGTTTTTTAAATAATGGTAACTAAAAAATAAAATAGGTAAAGGAAAAATTAACCAACTGCTGTTTGAAAACAATAACATAACTTTAATCATCACATCATATCACATGGTTGTCTATTATTTTTCTGTCACAGGGACCCCATGGTTTGTCTTCTTTTTTAAAAATGGCTGGTAAATCTCCTAAAACATAGTTTAGAGCACAAGAACTACTTGTTTCAATGGTTATGTAATAACTTCTTGCAAGTGTCAGGATTTATCTTTATTTGCTTTTTTCAAGATAACAGGCCAAGGTTTTTTCAGTATTTCATAACTCGTCAACACTAAGCGCTGCCCTTGCATTACTTGCATGAACGTCTTTAATAATGTCCGTGTTCTTTATGGCCGTTCAATCTTATGCTGATATACTTAAGACCAGAGGTGGGTGGTAATAAAGTACAAAAAAAATTGTGTTTTGCCAGAAGCATTCAAAAAGTTACTCTTTTTCGCTTACTGAGTTTTAAAGCTGACTGATTTCACTGTAATCTACAAGTTTATTGAATTTAAGACAAAGACAAGCTGTTTGTGAGATATACAGACTGGAATCTTTGCCAAAAATGGATGAAAAGAGCCTGGACAGAATCCAGACTAAAGTACCGTTGAAATGGAGCAGTAATGCTGCTGTTTCAGCGTATTTTCTCTCTGTTCGGATTAAAACAGGAACAGCTATAGCTCTCAGGATACAGGGTAATTGGTGGTTTTACAGATTATAGTATGCTAGTTAGAGATTCCATAGTATTCCCGATCCTTCAGTTTTCACTGCCACATCTATTAGAAATACATGCTTTCTGGATTGCATTCTGAGTTGCAGCTTTTTGGGCAAAATGTTTTTAAGAACATTTCTTTTTTTTTTTTACCTTAACTATTTTGCTTCCTACATGATCAGCCAACAAAAAATTCCTCTGACTCATTTGTTTTTCCAGACCTGAGCTTACGCAGTCAAAGCACATTGACATCCAAACTGCATCACAAGGCTAGGTAAGATTGAAGGTTGCGCGCTCTGTGATTCGTCATGCATCACTTTGCCCACAAATTTTGCTTATATTATGTTGTGGTTGACGTTGTATCAGTTCATCCTGAAGGCTACTGTTTCATGCTTTTAACTGTGGGTTACAGTTCAAGAGATTAAGTTGTAGGCATCTGCCAAAGTAAGAACACTATTGTAGGTGCTCCACCTTTCCCTCGACAGATGATGGGATGCAAAATAATCAGGACAAGGCAAGCCTTTTGAACTGTAGAGGGGAGGGGGGGCACTCTTAAAAAGCAAAGATTGTATACAGTTGCCCTGACCTGCGGTTGACTGCGGCATCATGAATAATACAAGCTGAGTCATTCCTGCGGAGGCTCTCGGTTAAAAAGATAGGAGACTGGGTGACATTCCATACATAACCTAAGGCAAGAAAACACTTGACATCTTGAAGATCTTCCTATTTGTCTCCGACTTACGAATGTTCAAATACAAATCATCAAACTGTAATGAAGTTTCCGCACCCAACACCTTGATGTGTGACTCTAGTCTTCAGTGGTGGCTATGGATATCTATTACAAAGCAAAAGCTAGTGGTGGACATGACAGACTATCTTGTGGTGGAAGAGTCCATCTATTGCGAAGGAAAAGGTACAGGCTGGCATGGTTATCTAGATTAATGCAGAAACCTCTTTCCATTTGCTAGATATCCGCCGCTCTCATGTGATTTGTATTTGTATATCTATCTGTCTGCTTGTCTTCTATTTCCAGCTTCCTTTGTTCACACTTTCATTTAGATTAGGTTCCTCCCTGAGATCTTGATATCAGTTGAAGGAATATATCTCCTTAAATTTAGGTTGAACTGGTTAAATCTTAAGAATCTTATGTTCTGAAACCAATACAAGGTTTTATTGTGCGTGTTTGATAGGTGCTTATGGAATTCTGACATGGCTCTGATACAGCACAAATTTATTGTTGAACCGGTGGTTTCATAACCACCAAACAAAAGATACCAGGGTGGAGCGTAATTGATGGTGATGATAAGCTAAGGGTGACGCTGTATGCACATTAACATGCCTGTTCTCCATGTGGGGAGTTTCTATTGAGTACTTTGCTTTAGATTCAGTTTGGGATTAAAGATTAACCTGGTGTGCTGAAGGTAGACTGGAATTTTCTTTGGCTTTGAACCAAAGCCAAGATTTTCTTGAAGATTTATGTCTACAGCAAGAATGTTAGTAGATAGTAAAACTCTGAGAAGAAAATTAAAGAATGCTAACATGTATTGATATAAGACTGGTTATCATTACATTTACAGAATTTGGCAGACATTCTTATCTAGAGCAACTTACATTTATCTCTTTATGCAACTGAGCAATTGGGGGTTAAGGGCCTTGCTCAGGGACCCAGATGTGGTGGCTTGGTGGTGCTGGGAATGGAAGACCCCGGTCTTTCAGGTATCAGTCCAATATCTTAGGTCAGCTTGGGGCAAGATCAGCTTTTTTTTTTAGATCAGCTTTGGGCAGAAAAGTTAAAGATGATATAAAAATGTCTCTTATTTTGTGAGTCCATGCATGCTGTTATTGACTAACAGGGCAGAAACCTTATGTGGTCTTCTGTAGTTGTAGAGCATCTACTTTAAACTTTAATGTGTTAAGATCGAAGTATGATTTGGCTTGTGGTTTGCAGCAGGTTGAGGTTTTTTTTGTCGCTTTGATCGCGCTTTACCCGGCAAAAACTGTAGTGAAGAGTTACAATCCCATTTTTTAGCAAAAAATTCTCATTCGTCTAGTTTAAAGAATGAAATACGAGGCAAGAGCAGATTGTGTAAGATTAATATGATTATTAGTTAATTTGTTATTTTACCTGCAATTTGAGCATAATTACAATAACAGACATTCATTGATGCCTGTTTTATATTTTTTATGACTTTATTTTACCTGTAATAACTTGTTTTAAGTTGAATATATAATATACAATGGCAATTCTTAAATTAAGAGGAAATCTTGATTAACAAGCTACTTTTAAGTTAATTAGACTAAGTAACGCTTGAAATAAGAGTTTTAATGCGTATTTTAAGACCTTTTGTTCTTTACTAAAGCCTAGATAAGTTGTCTTATTTTCAGAAATCTTACCTGGTGTAATTATCGTACTAAACTGGTAGATAAGTTGACTTGTTTCTAGTCTAAATCTTCTTAAATCACGCATTTATTTCTGGTATTTAGACGGTTAGTTTTTGCAGTGCACTGATGCTCCATCACGAGCTAAACAGTTAAATACGTTTAACATTTACATCATTGGGCAGACGTCCAGAGTGAATTACATTTATGGCTTGGTGGAGCTGGGACTCGAACCCACAATTTGGGTTGGTAGTTCAACACCTTAACCATGAGCCACCTAAACTACTAAACTATCTCTAATAAAATATTTACAGTGGTTTGCGAATAAGGTTTTCTATGGACTGAACATGAAGAGAGGACTGAAAAGCGGGGAATTGAAAATCCGGAGAAGAGCTGGAGTGGAGCGATTATAAAATGCTTTGAGCGCAGAGCGGAAATTTTTGCCTCTCCACTTCACTCTGGTTGAGATGGAACAACATTTCCGTATGTTGTAACACAAAATTTCAATTTCACCCACACGTTTTTTTTTTAATTTTCCCGAATGTTTTTTTTTTTTTTTTTTTTAAATGGTGTATTTATCTATTTAGCATGAAGCACCTCTCCTGAGTAGCAGGGGTAGGCTGCAATCAAAGCGATAGTCATGGCTGATTCAGCCTCTTGTCACATCAGTAGAGGAGCCATAATAGAAATAACATTACAGCGGAGATTAGGACAAACAAACCAGTGGCAATTACCATGAGTGCCATGAAGCGCTGTGTGTAGGCTGCCGTCGTAGAAAAGCTACCGTGTGTGTGTGAGGTTTTCCCACCTGCTTCATGGAGACAGACTGTCTGAACCCTCTACCGGAACAGTGATGTTTTCCCTAAACATTTTATCTCTTTTTTCGAGGGATCGTTTTACAGAGGTATTTGTGTTAGCAGTAGCTGCTATGCTGGGTAGAAAGTATGGGGCATGTTTAAACTTATCCCCACACAGCTTTTTTTACCGACTCGGATAATCTACCGCAAACATTTGACCTTTTCCCACCATATTCCGTCTCACGCTTTGTTTTCTGGTCCGACACCATCTTTTAAAAAAAGAAGTGTAATATTTGTAGTTCCACTATGCACCATAATGGAAAAAAAAAAACTAGTGGTGAAAGAGTCGTAAAAATTTGGCTCAATAACGAGTGTAAGTGTATTTATTTATTTTAAGAAAGGGATCATTTTTTAATTTAAAACAAATACCATTTTTTAATAAATTATAGATACCCCAACATTAAAACTGTGATGTGTTTTCCCAATTAACTCCATGTTTCTATTTTTCCATACAGATTCCTTTGTCAACAGTCAGGAGTGGACACTGAGTAGATCAGTCCCAGAGCTGAAAGTGGTGAGTTTACACACAAGCATGATTATGATTCAATATTTTAACCAGAACATAAATTCATCGATTTCTTCTGATTAAAAATGATATCATTAAACAAATGTGACACGAGCGAATCCGGATTCATCCAGCTGAAATAACCGGGATTCATGAATCCTTCTCTTCATTTCCACAAATTAGCTGAGTCTTAAGTTATTTCGTTGCTACCAACAATTGATAAATACAAACTGAAAATGACACCATTCAGTAGTTGTTGGGCAGTAAAAGTAGAAACAAGTAGTTGACTGAATTGTTAAGAAAACTATTGCATTGCGGTACAAAAAATACGAGACTTGAAATGACATGTACTGATACATCTGGACCGTAGGATTCAGTAAATCCGTTGCATAGCGAAACAGCTGGATTCGAGGAAGACAGTTTGTGTATGAGACAAGGATTCTGAGAGTGCCCTCTAGTGGAATACCATGACAAAAGCAGTCCCTACTGAGTCAAAAGACTTGTAAAACTCGGATTCAGAAGGATTCGAATCTGTAAATAGATTCGGTTTTCTCATCTCCAATATGAGGCAATTAAAGTTAAGCCACACTGATGGAGAATCTCCAAAGGCATGATTGGTCGATTTTGTGTAGGATTGTCGGACAAACAAAAGGTAGTTGTAGATGAAATTACGCGGATTTGACTACACCGCTCGTGGCGTACGGCGTGTGCTGAGGCGCAGCAGGGCAGATGTGCTGCCAACGATGAGTGGCACTTTCAGGTTTCATGGCTGACAGTTTGTGAATGCCATCATCTGCGGCGTTTATTAAATCGCTTCAAAAATTTTCTCCCGCATAGAAAAACCTGTCATGGTTCAAATTCCCATTTGCTTTGTTTTTCAAAACATGTTGAATCGGACCACAAGGAATTGTAACGAATCCCTGGGTGCGGTTGGTTTTAATATATTCAACATCTTGTATAATATTGGGAAGTCTTGTATGTGATAAATAAAAGAAACTAAGGGATTTCCGCTTTTTTAGGCTTAAACAGACAAAAGTGGATAAAAAGTTTACACAAAAGTTTCACTCAAGGGTAAAGGATGTGCCTTGTTTTTGCCCGACTGTGGGCTGTTTGGCTGGTGGTGGAGGTGGTACATGTTAAGTCATGCTTACTCCAAATTTTTTGGGCTACAATAAATATAACAATAAATAAAAAAGAAGGCCTGTATATGCATCTAGTGCTGGGCGTTTTACTAGTTTATATTGTATATTGGTGTTTATTTCTGTTACAAAATGAATTCTAGTTATATACCGCAGTGCACAGGTCCTCTGGCCTATTTAAGAATGAAATAGCGCATCCCGCTCTGAATCAATGTGGCAGGACGTTTGTCCCGTATTTTTGAGTTCCCACCCGCATTCTATGAAGACTCGTGCTATTCCTCCTCTGATTGGGCAATACTCACTGCCATCATAGGCAGCTCCAGATCCCCGTCCAGCTCCGCCAGATTTACAACTGAAACGAAAGCGAAAGCAAAAGTCAGTGAAAAAAGGCGCCATCAATCCAAACGCACAATTATGACAAGCCGAACTTATAGAAAAACCACGTGAAATCTACCAAAAAAAAGTTTTTTTCAACGGTGTTTAGAAGCGGCATCCAAAACAGGACGGTGTAAAAAGTGACGTTTTAGCATGTGTTTAAAAGAGTGAGCTAACAGTAGTGTTTTAGCTGTTTTACACCATGGTGCACTTTTTCTTCTTTTTTTTCCCGCTTCGGTGCTGCGATCAAAGAAAGTTTTATCACAAACAAACACTGCATATTGCACATTGTTGTTGTCGTCATCAGAAAATTTACAGTACTTCCCTACCGCTGATTTCAGCGGTGTGCAATCAGGGCCGGTACAAGTCCTTCCCTGCTGCCCTACATTTACAACCATAAATTCTAATATTTGTTCCATTAAATTGTATTAATTGAGGCGAGGAGAAAAAATACAGTCACATGCCTTAAAACCGATATCATTTTCAGAAATACTGTTATATCTTTTTTTTTTTTCGTACCGTCCAGCGCTAGCGTCCTGTTTTTGCAAAGAAAAAAAACCTGATGCGAAAAAGAGAACAAAGAATAGAGACGGAGAAAACAAGCAAAGCCTTCAGGTTCGGCTCACACGATTAGGATTGCAATTGTGTCGAGATCGCTATGAAGAATTGCAGCTCCTTAAGCCTTGTTAAGACCTGAGCGGCGTTCTCATCCCGGTAATTAAGCTTAAACTCTGATTAATCACCCACTCGTAGCCAGAAGAAAAAAGGGGACGTGGGAATCTGTTCTCTTTGTTCTTTTAAGACGGTCTTTCCATTTGTTCTTTACAGGAGGATGTGAATCCTGGGGGTAAGTTTGTGGACTCCTCGCCAGCACACCTACATGAGTGTGTCTTTCCGAACTGTTCCACAAACTTAGTTGTCTAGAACGTCTCTGCATTTACAGTATGTCCTTCCCTGAAACTAAGTTCCAGGATGACAATGATCCTGTGCACAAACCTCCCTGACCTCTATGAAGACATGCTCTGTTGTGGTTCTAGTGGACGAACTGGAACCCCAGACCTCCTCACCTCAGCGTTAGTGATTGATCTCACTAATACTATTGGGTCTGATCAAGTCACATGACTCGATCTAGTGGAAAGATTTTCCGGAGGTGATTATAGGAGGAAGAATGCGGTTGAATGGTTCCGGCGTCACGATGATAAGCAATCGTTATCATTAGGTGTTAATTAAATGTTGCTCCTTCCACAACAAGCAGCTTGAATAAAAATCACTTTAACTCTGCCTCGTTAGCGAGATCTTTTTTTTTACTCACCTGTGGCAGCTTTTAGACCGGCATCTTTCTTCAGCAAGCGATGATTTATCCTGTTTATCCTGCAATTAGTGTGTTTATGATATGTATCTGCAGTCAAATTATCATAATTTTTCCAGGTTTAAATATATTTTAATTATGTTTTGGTTGAAATTTTGTATATTTGTTTGAAGGAGAATAATTTGTGATTGTTGGATAAAGTTTTGTGTGTGTGTGTGTGTGTGTTTTTTTTTTTATTACAACCCAAAGTCTGAGGGGAAAGAATTGGTGTGGGGCATTAATAGAAATGAGATTTACCTCAGGAGTTGATCTGTGTAGCATTAGCACTGCTCGTCAGGAGGCTCAGGTATGTGGTTTCTCAGTCTGTAACAGAAGTGAAAAAAACATGCTAGTGACGCTAGTTTACACAAGAAGATTCTGGACATCACTGACAGGATTAGCATTTTAGCTTGGCTATTATTTTACCTCACCCAAGTTATTCGTCTGTCTGAAAACTTAACCTTAACTTAAAGTTTTATTATCTCATTGTTTTATTTAAACCACCTAGCGCTCTTTCTGCTTTTGGCTATGTAGCATCATTAGCATTTGAGACAGTTTAGGTGAAGGTGGTTCACAGAGCACAGAGGCAAATAAAAGCAAAGCACTGCCTCACCTGGCTGTCCTCGGTGATTTAATATGTCTTCAGTCGATTTGGACATTAAAACTGTTCACTAATTTACTTTTTATGCTATAAATTAAAACTGTGGATTTTTCAGCAAGCAAATTTTTCTTTCTGAGGTGGCTTAGAGCTGAGAGGAAAGGGGGAGGGGCGTGGGAGAGGGGGTGGGAGGGGCATGTGAGAGAAGGGGAGGGGCTAAACACAAGTGCTGTCTGAGACACACTACTTAAGTATGTACTACATATGAGTTGAATTACAGGTAGTACGAATGAATTACTACATCCACCATGTTGATTATTGTCACATGACATATGATGTCACAGCAGTGAGAATTTAAATTTGGATAATGTGTGACCTGGATGATGATAACCGTGTTAAATTTAACCGCAAGGAACTTTTTTTTCTTAAAGTATTTAAAACTAATTTAATCACGTAAAAACTGCTGCATCACCGCCTTTTGTTATTTTGGGAAACGAGTTGTCTCTCCTGCGGACTTGTGGGAAAATAAAGTAGTATTAGTGTTGGTCAGTCTGGGTCGGTCAGTGGTTCTCTGCTGTTCTAAACACTATCAGAATCACTGACCTACATTTACATCCTAAACTCTAATATTAGTTCCATTAAATGGTATTAATTTATTCCAGCAGTTTATTCTCTTCATTTCGTAGTGTTTCTCTCGCTGCACTGCTTCCAGTACGTGTGTGTGGATGTTAGATTTTTTGTCCAATCAGATTTCAGTTTCTATGTGCTGCCATGTTAATCTAATCTGCCTTCAGAATCAGTAGCGCTGCCCGTGGAACTTACACTACATTAGCAGTGCATATTGATCATTGGGTAATATTATTAAACACTGTTTCTTTAACCAATCAGATTTCAAGTCCGCCTACCGAGGACAGCTAGCTGGCCTACAATAACGTCAGCATTTTTACGTCCTCTGATTGGTTGATCAGAGTAAAAATGTTTCATCCCAGTTCGGTTAGCAAAATACGTCTGTACAGTTGAATTAGAATTTTTATGCCCACAATGGCTGACAAAGGAGAAGAAATGTACTTTGTTTTAGACATAGTTAAAAATAAGTTTTTAAGGCGAACTTTTCCGGAAAAGTTAAACATGAGTAGAGTTTGGCAAGATAACCAGCTTGTCTCAATGGGGGAAAGAGTTTATTCCCCACTTCCAGACCAGCGCCGCCGAGCGGTAACACTGACTTACAGCCTTTAACTGTCTGATAGATTTGATTGATATCTGTAATGTTTTTGTGACGTTATATTAATATGAAGATAAATATTGATTCTGAACTGCTCCAGATGTTGTAGGTGGTACAGTTGTGGTTGTAGTGTCGAGGTTTGGAGTTGTGTGTTAACGGGTTTCTTGTCTCTCTGTCTGTAATTCCACACCGTGTTATATTGTGTGTTTGTTTAGTATTGATGTGTTTCTATAATTGGGATGTGATAGTGGTGGTATTAGGAGGGGTATCAGTCAGGTAAATCCACACTAAAGGCCCAGGTACCCAAATGCACCACCTGCCACTGAGTAGTATACATAGTTTAAAATCCAGGCAGAAGTAGTAGATCATGCAGGATGTATGCAAAATGTTTTTTGCATACTAAAGATTTGGACATACTAAATTTCACATACTATGTAGCAGAAAGTACGGGACTGCCGTAACTTCAGTAACTAACCAATAAATGACTTTTGCTAAATTCAAATCATTTTTTTTTTGGCTGTTCAGTGTTACCGTGTCTTAAGTTTTTTTTCATAAGCTGTTAATAATATCCCATAACATATTGTGTTATTTGTTGCAGGGCATTGTGGGTAACCTGTCCAGTGGGAAGTCGGCCCTTGTGCACCGGTACCTGACAGGAACATATGTTCAGGAGGAGTCTCCAGAGGGTAAGTGGGCATGACTGGAGCAGTGAGATTCTGTCACATGATTTGTTTGTTAGGGTTGGTGTGACCTGCTGAACCTGAGTGTGTGAGAGATAGAGAGGGAAAGAAGGAGAGAGAGAAGGATTGTGGACTGTATTCTTTAGTTTTTTACTCCTTTAAGAGAATGTTGACTGTGTGAAGTCCAAAAAAACTTTTTTTAAGCTGCGATTATTGGTTATTCTTTGTTGAATAACAGTTTTTATTCTTTGAGTAGAATTTATAGTTTCTCACTAATCAAATTTTAATAGTAAATTAAGTGAATAAAATTAGAATTAAATAAATTGTTTTTGGAGAAAGCGGCTTTGTACAACAATCGCCTACAGGAAATCTTGTTTTTTTTTTTTTTTGCATTACATGTAGCTAGAAATGGAAACTTTGGGAAAAGGTTACAGTATAAGAAAACATAAAAATATATAATTATAATTATAATAATACATAATGTTTTTTATACATTAAATAAATATTATAATACAACTAATTTAACTATTATTCGTTTCCTAGGTTTTGTCTTCATTTGCTGATTATTATATTTAGCAAATCTTGTATTCTAACATAACTGTCATGGCTGATGTTCTTGTCCAATCAGAATTGAACGAGGAATTATAAAGCGAGGCGGGTAAAATAGTGATTGTTTTAAGTAACTTTAACATACATTCATTTATTCATCTTCTATACCCACTTATTCCCTAATTCGGGGTCACAGGGATCTGCTGGAGTCTATCCAAGACGGACACCCTGGACAGGTCACCGGTCCAACACAGGGCCACACACACACTGGCCACACACACACTCACACACACACACTCACTCCTATGGGCAATTTAAAATCACCAATCAATCTAACATACATGGTTTTGGACTGTGGGAGGAAACCGGAGAACCCGGAGTAAACCCATGCAAGAACCTACAGGGAGAACATGCGAGGGCCTTTCTTGCTAAACACTAAGCCACCGTGCTGCCACTTTAACATACATGATGTTATATATTATATATGAATTATACCACCTTATGGTTGGTCGTAGAAGAGGGTGTGGTTATAGGGTGTTGCCCACATGGTGTACAGTATATAATATTTAGTATATATGCTAAAGCTCTAAAGTGTGTGTGTGTGTGTGTGTGTGTGTGTTTACGCCCTGATGATTTACGATTCAGGACTGACTCATGAAAACGTAGCAACGCTCCATGCGTTTTCTCATTTAGGTCTTTTTAGAATTGAACATTTTCTATGGCAACAATGACAGTAACGAATTATTTAACGAGCGTGTTGCCATTAATCCCATCTTCCTGTGGATCTGCTGCTGCAGCGGCAGGCGTTCCGCTGCGGCGTTGCTATAGCAACAGAGAACGTGGGCTGCTGTTTTGCTGTGTCAGGTTCTAATCTGGTGTTTGATTATAAATGATTTAGAACAAAACCGTCTAGCTCGATCCTTTTTTATTTTAATAAGCGTGTGTAACCTCTTCCCTTTTTTCTTTTTTTTTTTGATAAGGCAGTGGCTGAGTGAATGAGATTAGGCTTGTCTTTGCCGACATGTCAGGATTTGCCCCTTTCAGCTGCCTGATAATTACGTGCTGGTGTTTAATAAGACGCTTTGTGCTAGTCGCTGTGAGCATCCCCGATTATACGAAATGGACACGACGGAAGATGGGCGTGTTCGGAAATTCGTCGTTTAGCGTTCATCTATTATTTCTGAAGCTAAGCTAAGCTAGGGTGACAATACATTCTTGTTTTCCAGGATATTTTCTCTTTTTGACCGAAATTTCTAAATAGCCCAAAATGTCAGTGATTCGGCTTTTGGTTTCCATTAGCATGTCACCACTGGTCAGTCATGCAGGCCAGGTGTTTTCGAACTTTTTTCTTAGCCGAACCCCTTTGATCAAATAATTTCCTGAAAGTATCCCAGAGTAATTATTTTAATAATATAACAGCACATCTGCATGGTTACTTCAATAACATTTATTATTCATCCTTTTTAAAAGTTCGAATCAGTAATATTTATTGTTATTACACATTTAAAGATCTAAAATTTTATATTAGTACAATCCATTTAACACATAATCTAAAGGAATTTTATTGAACATTCCTTTTTTCCATACCGGGCTGTAATTTTAAAACCTTTTAATACAGGATTTACCAATCTTGCAAGTTTGGTGGTTTGGTTCCAAAAGTCTTCTCAAAAAAAGCTGGTTTCATACATTCCTTTGCCGGTTTCTCCAGGCAGATAACACACACGCGAGAAGACCTGCCATTAGCATTAGCGTCTATGCATGTCCATCTGAATTGGTAGTCCTCGTTGTGCTGTGTGGTTTTTTTTGCGCTGGCGTGTGCTTGGACCTTCTGGTCATTTTCTTTTATTTGTGCATGAAATGAACCCGTCCATTTTGCGTGACTTTCCGTTTTTCTGATTTCGTAACAAAAACAAATTACATTTTTATTTATTTATTTTTTAATATAACATAACCTATTATTCATTTAATTTTTTTAAATAATTATAATATAATTATCTGCTTGTCATCAACTCACAAACCCCCTGCAATTCCCATTAGAACCCCCAGGGGTTCCCGAACCCCAGTTTGGGACACCCTGAGCGACACAAACATACACAAGACATATACAAATAAAAATATATATATTTAGCTGATTTGATAGAGAAAAAAAATAGTTTGGGCTTCATCCTTTAGTGCATTTCAATCATTTTGTACTTTGTGCAGAACTGGAAAACCATTCAGTCGCATGCTTTCAGGTGGTTTTGCTGCCAAGGTGGTTCTGCTGGAAACATCTAGAGAAAAATTTCAATCGAATTGTATTTATTACAGTTTGAACCGCTGCTGCCCTCGAGCTTGGAGACGAGGTACAAACCCTGATTACGGCAACTCGAATGTAATTTAAAAGCTTGCAGTGCTTCTGCAGCACCTTCTGATTGAGGCTTTCACCCCAATTTTATATTTCCATGTCCATTTAAGGTAGCGGAACAGCAGTAATCTGCTTCTGTAACTTTTTCTAAGAAAAAAAAAAAGACTAGCATTCAGAAAGCAGTGGAAGGTCGTGCGTTGTTACGTAGAATGTTGAAAGCGCTCAATGAATGATAAGGACGAGTCTCAAATCTGCTTGCATGCAATCGATAGACCTTGTTTTTTCAACTGGTAGTAGCTTTTAAAGCCGGAACAACAAAACAACCGATTTTATTCAATATGTAGCTACGTTTTAGCAGAACAATCCATTTGTCTAGCTAAAAGTAATGGTGATGTTCAAATGATCGAACGTGACGATTGAAAATGTTGTTATAGAAAATGTATAAAGACCTTTGGATCCTCGTATAGAAATGAAAGAAGGTGGAAGTGCAGCTGGCTCGCTTGCTCGCTCGCTGGTAACTTCTGTATTAAAAAAATACAAAAACTAGAATTTGTGGCTAATGCATGGAAGAAATACTGCAGTTACATCACAGTAGCAATCTCAGTGTCTACAATAAATGTTTTAATCCCTATAGATGCTCTAAATTAGCGATATAGCTATAAATGTATAAATGTCAGCAATCATTTCAAGTGTTAGCAGTCCTAATGTTATCTTAAGTATTCTGCTCGCTCACTAGCATTCTTACCAAGCGATGAGACCATTAAAGTTAAGATCTCTAATTATGAGTTCACCCTACAAAACTGCACAATTATCTTGGGTAACATTCAGTTGCCGCTGTGTTGCAACTGTGCTGCATGCACGATAGATCGGCAACAGGAGGTTACAAACTGGGCGAGGCAACAACTCTGTCTGGTCCACAATCCAAGTTTCACAACCAAATTTAGAGGTGATGCAAGATCAAGTGCGAGTTTTCGCGCAGGTCTGGAAGGAGCCCTCAAGAAGGGTAAAAAAGAAAACATTTCGGGCGTTCCTCTGCTGGTTCGCAAAACCTAACGGCGTGTGAAAATCAGACCTAAAATCAGCCCCCTCGCCACCCCACTTCCCAGTTCCACCCTTCTTTAACCAGAGTGGGATTTCATTGGGATGTGAAGCATGGTGGTGGTAGTTCTTATGGGGTCGAATATCTGTGTAGCATTAACGACATGGTGCGGTTTTACAGTTGTTAAGATTCAACATGGTTTTAGAAGCACTCGTGACTAAACAAATTGCTGACTTGAACCTTTTTCCTACACAGGAGGACGGTTTAAAAAGGAGATTGTGGTGGACGGACAGAGCTATCTGCTGTTAATCCGAGACGAGGGAGGACCGCCAGAGCTCCAGGTATGACTACGATTAGCCAACATTTTATTTTTCTTATATTCGGTGTAACGAAAGTTTTGCAACACTTTTTGACTACTATTAAATTTCTCCTTTAAACACCAGTGTATCCGTGAAATGTGTCAAGCAGCTGGTGAGTTAAAAAAAAAAGAGAGAGAGAGAGAGAGAGAGAGACCCATTTACGAGCCCCTTGACGGCACCGCTCATTATAAGAAACTCTATTATCAGTCGCCTAATGCAGTTGGTCGCTAATTGCTTTTAGCACTAAATGGACACGAGCGGTTGAAAGATGTGCTGTAAAAGCGCAGCGAATTAAAATGACCTCTGGGAGATTTCAGGGACGCGTATTCGCCCGGCCCTCGTTCTCATACGGATCCGGCGTCGAAGGCTGGGTGAGAGACTGACCTCACAAACAGTGATGATGGATATGTTGTTCGCCTGCTCCTGTAGTCTTTTCAGGGCATGTATCGGTCCGGTCCCTGTTTTTCTGGTTTCAAAATGATACACAGGCTGCGACACCTCGTCTTAATTACACGCGCCGGAGGCTCGCAGCAGAACAGCGGGAGACGAGACGCTGATGAACACTGTTCCTGGGAGCGAGCCTCCTGCTGGAATAGCGGGAGTGCTTTAGCTTCTGTTAACTTCATTAGCTGTTCTTCGAATCGGATAAGCGTTATGGTCATAATTATGAAGCTGTTCTTCTAGTTATTATGAATACTGTGGTAGCTGTTTGCTATTCAGTTATATAATCAGTTAACTGCTCTGATAAATAACGAGCTGTTCTTCTGTTATAGTGGGGGAAAATAGCAGTTTTGCCCATTTTAAAGTGAAAATGTAGCCGTTTTTCTATGGGAACAAACAAGAATTTCTTCTTCTATTACATCATAATGAACAGTGTGCTGTTCTTATAATAATAATAATAATAATAATAATAATAAGTGCTTCTTCTTTATCACAACGAACGATAAGCTGTTCTGCTATCGTAGTAATGCGTTATAAATAAATGTTTGTTTATTATAGTAATAAACGTAATGCAAAAAAAATTAGCTGTTCTCTTATGGTACTAGATGACGAGCTGTTTTTTTTTTTTTTATAATAAGGAACAAAGGCACGTTCTTTAATTAGGTAATGAAAGAACGATGAGCTGTTCTTTTATTAAAATAATGATTTCCTGTTTCTCCTTTTGTCCTTCATAGCACTAAAAAGAATAGCTGTTCTTTTGCTACAATAAAAATAATACGCTGTTCTTTGTTTATGCTCACGCACGCTGAGCTGTTCTTTTACCACTATAATAAACGCTAAGCTGTTCTTTTGTAATAAACAATTTGCTGTACTTATTCATAGTAATTTTATTATAGTAATGAATAATTTGTTCTTCTTTGTAACCACAAAGAAGAACAAATTATTATATAGTAATAAATGATGAGCTGTTCTCCTTTTATAATAATGAACAATTCGCTTCTTCATGGTGATAAAAACGATCTGTTCTTTAGTTATAGTGATAAATAACTTGTCCTTCTTTGAAAGTAACAAACGACAAACGTTTAACTGTTTTTTACTAGGCTGTCCTTCTGTTAGAATAATTCCTGATTAGCTGTTCTTTATTCAGACATTGTCTTCTATTATAGTAATAAACAAATGGCTATTCTTTTAAATCGTTAGCTGTTCATCCATCGATGTTTTCAGCTCGATCTTGTGTTCCTCTCAGTTCGCAGCTTGGGTGGACGCCGTGGTGTTCGTGTTCAGCCTAGAGGATGAGATCAGCTTCCAGACGGTTTATAACTACTTTCTGCGCCTGTCCAGCTACAGGAACACGGCCGAGGTGCCCATGGTGCTGGTGGGAACACAGGGTGAGTCACGGCCCACAGGTGTTTTATTATTAAACACCTCTCACACGGTTTCCAACACCTTCAGTTCTCTCGTGTAGTACAGTCGATGACCTCAAATGCTTTTTTTTTTTTTTTCCTTTTTCTTTTCCAAGATGCCATCAGTGCCACCAACCCGCGAGTAATCGATGACGCCCGAGCCCGGAAGCTGTCCAACGACCTGAAGCGCTCCACCTACTACGAGACCTGCTCCACGTATGGCCTCAATGTGGAGAGAGTCTTCCAGGATGGTGAGACACCATAATGCAAAGCTCAGATGCTGCACTATACAGATTCTTTCTGTAAGGTAGATTTTAGCCCGTGTTTCCGTGAGCAAAATAGCCTATATTACGAAGTGATATGAAGCATTGTGGTGGTAGTTCTAGTACACTTAAAGCGGTTGAAATAAAAGTTGGAAGATAAAGCGTCGTTTCTGAGGTCTCCTCTGTCTTTAGGATTAGCGCTTAGCACATCAGCTGTAAATAGCATAAATAGTGGCTGTTCTTAAGAATTGGAGTCTGATCTCCTGATCAATCCAGGTTCCATTTTTTTTAGTGGTTTTTATGTCTTTGCTAATATGACTCTCTCTCCCTCTCACTTTCTCTCTTTTACCCTATCTCCCTCTCTTTTACCCTCTCTTTTCCCCTAAATTTCTCTCTTTTTCTCCCTCTCTCTCTTCTCCTTCTCCTTCTTTCTCCTTCGCTCTCACTCTCTCTTTCTAACTGTGTCTCTCTCAATCTTCCTCTTTCTCTGTTTCTCTCCATCTCTCCCTTTCTTTCTCTCTCTCTCCCTCTATTTTTCTCATTCGCTCTCACTCTCTCCTGCTCTCTCTTTTTCTAACTTTCTCTCTCTCCGTCTCTCTCTTAATCTCCCTCTTTCTCTGTCTCTCTCTCTTTTTCTCCCTCTCCGTTTCTCTCTCTCCACCTTTCCCTTTCTCTCTCGCCCTCTCTCTCTCCCCCTCTCTATTTTTCTCTTTCGCTCTCACTCGCTCTCCCTCTTTTTCTAACTTTCTCTCTCTCCGTCTCTTAATCTCCCTCTTGCTCGTGCTCTCTCTCCCTCTCTCCCTCTTTTTCTAACTTTCTCTCTCTTAATCTCTCTCTCTCTCTCTCTCTCTTTCCCCCCTCTTTTATTTTTCTCTTTCGCTCTCCCTCTCTCTCTTTTTCTAAATTTCTCTCTCTGTCTCTCTCTTAATCCCCCTTTTTCTCGGTCTCCCTCTCTTTCCCTCTCTCCCCCTCTCTTTATTTTTCTCTTTCGCCCTCACTCGCTCTCTTTCTCCCTCTTTTTCTAACTTTCTCTCTCTCTCTCTCTCTCCTAATCTCTCTCTCTCAGGTTTTATATTACCGGCACAGACTGTGGCTTTATTTTAATTGCGTACTCTTACCGGAGATCCTCCCCGTGTCTGCATTATATATTTATTTTTACTGCTGAGTCCATATTGGCTCGCTTTTCCTCCCTGCGCTTAATCGGGTCCTTAGGCTCTATTTGAAATAATTAAAAGAAGGTATTTGATGTACCCACCAGAGCATTAAGACCGACTGCAGGCTCCAATCCTTTACTTATATCTCTGGTTTCGCTCTCGGTTTCGTGCTCGTCGTCAGTAATTAGCGACTCGGTGGATCTTCTGGTGGGCCGTAAAAATTAAATGGTCTATTTTTTTTTGTCCTTTATTTCTTATCATTTGCACTGTTTCCCATTCTAAAATAGGTGTCATTTGAGTTCAATGATAAATGAGCGTTCGGGAGGACATCTGTCTCACCGACAGGTCTTACAGTTTTAGTGATAAATCATAAATTATAGTTGACTCATAACGCACACTGCGTGTTATGATGGAACATGTTAATATGCTGCAGTGACAGGCTGGGATATGATGATGATCTGTGGGGTTAGTGCGCCCTCTGGTGGATACATGTTACCCTGCCCAGTAAAAAAAAAAAAAAAAAAAACTGTCCTAAAAATGGAAATAAAAATCCAATATATATGTTTATTTTAAAGATGGCTCCCTGGCAACACTGTTTTAGCATAGCACTGTATTAGCAACATTGCAAACTTATAATTGTGTTTTCCAAACCCCCTCAAAACAGAACAGGAAGCTAAAAATTAACACTAGCCAGCTAGCTAACTTAGGATAAAATGACAGAAATTACTTTAACTACAATCCACCGCTAATACAAGCCAGCTAGTAGCTTTATATATATATACACACACACACACACACACACACACTGGCTAACAGTACAGAAATATCTGCTGGATTTTAGTCACATTCTTTACTAATAATTGTAGTCAGCTAGTCAACTTTGGCTAACCTGACAAAAAGTCCTAGAAAGTTATGAGCGTTTTCCAGGAGCGCACGTAATATTTAACGCTGTCCAAACCGTCCAGCTACTATTGGCTAAACTGACAGGATATATAAGAAGTATATAAACTAAAGCTAGCGTTATAGTTTATATTGCTAAGAGGATATTCACCGGCTAACCCTAGCTAGCTTAATACCGTATGCTAACAACCTCGTCAAGTGTCTAATAAGATTTATAGTGTTGTTACTAAACATCAAGTTTTATTTATTAGCAAAAAGCTAGGGGTCCAAGTTTAGGATCAGGGTTTAACCTCCAGCACTGCCAAACTGCCATTGTTGCCCCTGGAGCAAGACCCTTAACCCTTTCAGTGCTTCTAAGGGGCTGTGTATCATGGCAGTATGATAACGTGTGTATGCGCGTATGTGTCTGCAGTCGCTCAGAAGGTGGTGGCACTGAGGAAGAAGCAGCAGTTGGCCATCGGGCCATGCAAATCTCTGCCAAACTCGCCCAGTCACACGTCCGTCCCCGCGGCGGCCATTCCCTCTGTACACCTCAACCAGGTGAGCACCACCTCCACACAAACGGGGCAAAAATGCTGAGTGCTCACGACAGAAATGCTTTTTTGCGATGTGTTACATACAGCTGTGCTGTTGGGGGGATGGGGGGGTGGAATAATGGGGCTACAATCTCGCCTAGGGCGCCACCAGAGCGGGGGCTGAACCTGCCACTGGGGTAACTCGGGTTTGTTTGTTTTTATAAGAACATGATTCCCATTTTTGGGGCTCTGTTTTAAAGTTTTGGCGCCCTAATACTTATACTTGGGTGTCAGAGGCATTAATACCCCAGGGTCAGAAAGATTTCACACACCAGGCAACGGAGTGTAATATACTTAATTACTATACTCAACATTTGTCTTAACGATTATGAAATACTGACTGTTGTAATTAAGTCTCTAAACTTTGCTGGACATTAGAATAAAAGAAGCTCCGGGTTTTTATTTCTCTCTCCAGAAGACAAAATAATCTTTTTTTAAAAATCCTTTTAATCTCTCCTTTTTCCCTCTCGTGTCTTCCTCTCAATCTCTTTACCTTCATTAATTCACCCTGTTGATTTCCTTCCTCTGTCTGTTTCTCTCTTTCTCTCTGTCACTGTCGCTCTACCTCATGTTCTTACTGTTCCCTCTTACCGTCTATTTCTTGTCATCTTCATTCCTGCTGTATTTCTGTCTCACTTTTTCCATATCTTATTTTCTGATTCTCTTTCTCAATTCATCCACTATTTCTCTCTCTCTCTCTCTCTTATTACCCTCTTTTTCTTTCTTTTTATCTCTCGCTCTCTCTCTCTCTCTCTTTTTTTTTCTCACCCTGTCTCTCATTACTCTGTCTCTTTCTTTCTCTCTCTCTCTAGCTTTCTTTCTCTCTCTACCCCCATTACCCTCTTTTTCTTTCTCTTTGTCTCTCTTTCTTTCTCACTTTCTCTCTTATTACTCTTTTTCTTTCTCTTTGTCTCTCTCTCTCGCTCTCTCTTTTTCTCTCTTATTACTCTTTTTCTTTCTCTTTGTCTCTCTCTCTCTTTTTTTCTTTCTTTTTTTTTTCTCTCTCTCTCTCTCTCTCTCTCTCTCCCTCTCTCTCCCAGGCTGCTAACGGAGGGGGCGCACCGTTCAGTGACTACTCCTCGTCAGTGCCCTCCACCCCCAGCATGGGGCAGCGGGAGATGCGCATCGAGACCATCGCTGCCTCCAACACGCCCACGCCTATCCGCAAGCAGTCCAAACGCCGCTCCAACATCTTCACAGTAAGTATGAGGCAGCTGATGCAGAGCACCACACACTCGCATTACTGAGAGAGGGAGATAGAGAGAGAGAGAGAGAGAGAGAGAGAGAGAGAGGTAACGAGAGATTCCTCTTAACTGCAGGCCTCCAAACTGCTCTGTCGCTCCCAATTTATCCAGTCGCTGCATTATAACATTTTAAGTTAAACGAATCTGTGAGAATTTTATTTTTTAATTATGAAAACAATTTAATTAATTGATAAATAACGAGTGCACCGATTTTTCCTTTTTTTTTTTTTTTGCCAGTAGTAATTCTTGCGATCCGCATAAGAATTTGAGAATTTATTTGGGGAAATAGGTGTGTGACTGCTGATTGGACCATCGTGGGTTCAATTCCCAGCACCAACAAGCTGCAACAGCTGGGCCCCTAACCAAGGCCCCTAACCCCTTAATTGCTCCATTGGATAAATAATGAAATAAATGTAAGTCAGCTAATGCTCACCTACATTAATACATTTGTGGGATTTAACTCTTTACACATATTAAGCACAAATTTAGCAAATTAGTTTCTATCAATCTTTATTAATCCCAAACTTTTACTTCTCTTTCAATCGAATGAGGCAAATTTTCACGAGGCAAATTGTGCTTGCTTAATTGTTTCAAACGGAAATTACAATAAAGATTAAATTCAATATGTTACGTCCTGAACGCTACATTCATTAAAAGCCTAAAACAAAACCGGAGGGTTAATAAGGCACCGACGGATGTGGGGCTGTTTGGAGACCTGCTTTCCGAGGACTCTACGCGTTTACTTTGCGAACACCAGAGGGAGCCGCTGAGCTCAGTTTTTACCAAAGCCCTCCTCATAGCATGTGTGCAAGCTTTCCAAAGCGAAACGTAAATCATTGAGCTAGCAGTAGTAAATCGTAGCGACTGGACTTGTCTCATCTTGTGGACGCTCCTTTATTTATGTAACGTAATTAGATTAGTCATTTCGATTCAATTACAATGAATTAAATTAATGTGAGAGAAAATAATCGTAACTTAATAAAAAAAAAAAGAGAAGAAATAGGCTAAGTGAGAGAATAAATGTTTATAGCTGCTACAACTTAAGTAACAACCAACAATTAAAATACGTTTTTTTATTAAAATAGAAATAAAACCACTTCTAGAGCGCTAACAGAAACGCTAACCTCATCGCTGATTATTTTCTTCAACAATAAGTTCTGGAACCAATGGACCTTTTTTAATAACGACTATGGCTGCATTTACACTGCATCTATCAAGTGACTCAATTCCGATTTTTTCCTCAAAGATCGGATTTGACTCATGACAGTGTAAGCAGGAAAAAAGCACACGGATGCCGATATTTTTAGATCGGATTCAGGCCTCATTTGTCTGTGGTAATAAATCTGATATGAATCGGATACATGCATTAGCGTGTGCCATGTAAGCAGACAGATCGGATTTTTATCCGTTAATGCGAGTCGAACATCACTGTATAAGCGGCGCATGATGGCACATGGCGTCAACTCAGGTGGACACCAACAGCGACATATATTAGCACAACTGTGTGTTTTGATATTTATTCATTTTTTTCACTGTAACAAATGTTCAAAACTAAAATCAAACGCAGTTTGAACAGTCCACAGTTAAAAGTTTTTTCTGTACCGCGCGCTGCAGCTGATCAGAAACACACACACGTCTCTCAGCGGTTCTACGCCTAAAGACAACGTTGTTTTAAGATGTTCCAAGAGCAACATCATTTCATTTTCGTCCATTGCGTTCATTGATTATGGCGGCGTTTTTACTTTCTTTTCTGGTCGGTACGTCTACACGGGGTTGTTTTGCTGTGTGTAGTGTAAATGCAGATATCGGATACGAGTCAGTTTTGAAAGATAATCTAAACAGGTCATCAAAAATAATCGGATATAGTCACCAAATCAGAATCGAGCATTAGGACCTTGGCAGTCTAAACGCAGCCAATAAAATGATGACATTATTTAAACAAACCTCCAGATTTGTGATCAGCATTTTTTTCGTATCACTTGATAAAGATCAAATTCTGGATTTTGGATGCAATGTGTTTTTAAACCCTACAGTTTTGACTGCACAAATCCAACTCTTTTGACTTTTGTCCCTCTTTCCCCCTTCCCTTCGTTTGTCTGTATATTGTGTCGCACTAGCCCCAACCCTGAGTACCATTAGGTCTCGTTGGTGCCAATGTTGAGAAGCTACAAAACCAGACCGCTTGAATACACTAGTTCTGGGCTGGTGGTCCAATGGTGGTTCCGTTTGTGGAATGAAAAAAAGGCCCAATGTCGATGTCCCAAGTCCAGTTGCTTTGAATTACAACTACTAGAAATCTTCAGAAGTTTGAATAATGATGAAAAGGCTAGAACTGATGAATATGTAAATGAGGAAAAAAAGGGCAAACTGTTTCGAATTACGGTGGCTTTGTTTTCTTTTCCAATTTATCTGAGCCCTTTTTCTCTTTCGACATTAAACTGTTAATCTTTTACACAAAAGGGAAACGTTTCCTACACACATTGCATGCTGCAAAGTTTTCTCTTTAAGAAAACCTCTTTCACTTTGCCCCGCCCCCTCCCTGTCCTGCCACAGCGTCAAATCCACCAATCAACGCCAAGCCCCTTCCCCCACCCTTCTCTTCTTACTTTTAACAGACATTCGCCTAGCGGGCTTTCTGCTGGAGGAAAAGACAGGGACTTACTTTTGCTAACACCCTGTTCATCCTCTAGTCTAACCAGTCAAGACCAGCCCCAGTCCATTCAGGCCCAACCCTTCTCCCACCTGTCCTCCAATCAGAAGGCCCCTGGAGGATGATTGGCGGCACTCGTGCTAGCACCCCTGTCCTGTTTTCTCCCTCCCTCCCTTGATAGGTAGTGTCAAACCTTGTGCCCGCGGAGCCGAAGCACGCCACCTACCCCGTTTGGGTGCCCGATTGGCCGAGCGAACGCAAGTTCCAGCTTATGACCTTCTGAGGAGCAGCGACATGGAGGGGGGAGGGAAGGGAAGGGAAGGGAGGTAGGGGGAGGAAACGAAAAAAAGATGGGAGATACAAGGTCTACGACTACAAGCTACAAAAGTTCCCAGCGTGGCTGGAGGAGATGCTTGCACCACCCAAGAATCAGGACCTCTGCATCGCTGGTGATTCGATTGGGAGTCTTTCTGCCTACAAGGGGTTGACCCACTATTTGTCAAACTACCCATCCACCCATCCATCCATCTATATTATTATTTTTTATCAATTTACTTTTTAAATTTGAAATAATGATTAGACATCATTTACAGCTGCACTTATAAGAGTGGCCTTACTAAGATCTCATATTCTTTATTTTATTCAGGACTACCAGTTTATGTGTGTGGACTTACTGTAGGTATGAACTGCTTAAATCGAATCAATTTATTGGTAGAAAAGTAATTGTGACGTTAATCCAGGGGTGACCAAACTCGGTCCTGGAGGGTCGGTGTCCTGCAGAGTTCAGCTTCAACCCTAATCAAGTTAGCAAGCTAATCAAGTTCTTGCTAGGTGGACCTGAAACTTGCAGGCAGGTGTGTTAAGGCAAGTTGGCACAAAACTCCCCAGGACCGAGTTTGGTCACCCCTGCGTGATTAATTAATACAAAATCTTCTGTCCAGACGTGGTGCTTGGCAAACCCCTGCTGCCCAGAGAACGTAATGAATAATATTATTTAAAGAACGGATGGTAATTAATTTCTGGACTATGGGTAATTAGGGTACATAATAGAAACGACAGCGTAATTAAATTCACGATACATAATTATTCACAGTACAAATGAGCACTAAATAAAGACTCATCTACGGTGCATAATTTATTCTTGGGAGGGAAACTGGTCTGCATTAGCGCTTAGCCGTTTGACATTAGCATCTAAAAACTAAGATCTAAAGAAAGTTTGTTGATCTTGAGGATCACACTACATTCTATGAAGTCCCCCCCCAAACACACACACACACACACACACACAATTATAAACATTCCATCCGTTTCACCCCTCCATCATTTCAGTGGGAGTGCGTTTGAGTGCGTGTGTGATGCAATGTTAGTTTTGTGCCACTAGATGTCAGCAAAGGACACCAATAGTCACTCAGTGCTTCCATGGTACTTAAGGAACCGCCGCCAATACGTTCCTCATCGGTACAACGTCATTTCCGTGTAAGAGTACAGAGTTGGAAAGGAGAAAAAGGGGGTTCTCATCCTTTCTTTTTTTTTTTTTTTTTTTTTTTATTTGTTCTTTTTTCTTCTTCGGAAATTTCCTCTCATCTCTTGTTTCACTTTTTGAGCTAGTCTTTGCTCCTCATCAGTTCATTATTTATTATTTGATCCTTTATTTTCCCCTTTCAGGCCTTAAAAAAAGAACAAAAGAAAGAAAATAAAACTGGATAAGCGGGACGTGATCTGTCCCGTGACTATTTGCAGTATTTTCCCATTGTCCCTCAACAAAAAGGGCTCCTTTTGCAGGGCCCTAATGTGTCGGTGTGACGACTCTATTTTCTTCAGCACCTCTCACACACGCACACACACACACACACACACACACACCCCCACATACAGGCATGCTGCTTTACCCTTAGTGTCCTTCTCTCTGTCTCCTGCTCCCAATGCACTGTGGGTAATGCATCATGGCTTTTTTTTTTTTTTGGACATGTCCCATGCCAGCCACTCTTCAAGACTTTTACACTTTAAATGTACGAACTTTATTCGTTCATTCGCGTCAAACTGATTCGGCTTCCCTTTCCGCGCACCCGTCCGCTTTTTCATTTCTCCTGGGACGCTTTTTAACCCCCAACAAGGACTGAACTCATGATATCACGATGCCTTTTTTTGCCGCAAGCAAGGACTCTTAAAAAAAAAAAAAAAAAAAAAGAAAGAAAAAAAAAAAAAAAAAAAAGACGTGCCAAGATACTAACAACTGTTTGTTTATTTGCGTTTCCTCTTTTTTTTTTTTTTTTTTTCTTTTTTTTTTTCCCTGCTTTTTTCTATTCTTTTTCATTCCTTGTCTCGTTTGCAAAGCAGATCATTTACAAATGTGGGTAATGCAATATTATTGAGAACGGATAGGGGGAATTATTTTCGCACTCCTCTTTCGAACGTTGTGACAAAGTCGTCCAGGAAAAGAAAGAAAGAAAGAAAAAAAAAAAGAGCGCAAATATTAAGAGAATTTTTTTATGATATATAAACTCGGGGGTTGAATCGTGCGTCTGAACTGAAATGTAATGCCAACTGTGATCAATGAGGCATTGCAGTGTTGTTGTTTTTTTTTTTTTTTCTTTTGTGTTTTTTTTCT